>JAPDSC010024988.1:10893-35450 GCA_026290005.1 Latrodectus geometricus
ATATATATATATATATATTCACAATAAGGAAGAAATATTTAAACAAATTTCTTACATTCAATAATATATAAATACACAATATTATAGGTGAACCCCGCACTTGCACCTTAAGGTTAAAGGGCTTGGAATCAATCTAAGCTTCCCTCATCACCTAGTTTCTCGTAATTATGAACCACATTTAGGTGACGAAGTCACACCTATACTGGTACTATTTCTTCATATTTCGGCCACACCAGCGGAAAGACTTTGGGCGTCATAGATTGACATGAACACGTGCTCTACCCATGGAGTTCCATCAACCCAATGAGGGAGAAAATGTACATTCAATGTTAAAAATCATGTTCGGAAAAATTTAATTTGAACAACGTGTGCAAAACTTTCTAATATAAAAGTTAAAATAATTTATGTAATAGGTAAATAATCACATTTAGTTAAAAGAAATATCAGTCAAAGCTTTTGAAGATGTACTTATTATTTCTTAATTTTTATTTGCAGGAAACTTAATTTTATTAATTTTAGAAAGTGGCCAAAACGTATATAAATTTCAAAATATTTTTGGCTGTCTTGATTTCTTAAAAAAATTTGAAATTTTCCTACTTTCCCTTTTCTTAAAATGATATTGTTCATTGAAATTTATTAATGTATAATTCAGTAGGAGCATAATGTTTAATTGCATTATCCATTTATAATTCAAAGGAAAAGATTTTTTAAATAAATATATTAAAATTAAAAACATTTTTTTTACTTGTAAAAACAGTATTTATAAATATATCAGATTTTTATTTTGTTCAAAGTTCATTATTTGAATGCATAATTAAATATTTTTTAAATTATAAGAGCTAATGAGTTTTGTAGAATTGTTTATTATTTTTAATGTTATTAATGCGATCGAAACAATAAAAGAAATTCCAATGAAAATTCTTCTTTTAAACAACATATAAATTAAAAACTCATTAGAAGATATAATTAAAAAAATTTAGTTCATTTAATAAGTTTATTAATAAATAAAGCCGTACTTAAAAATCTAATCACATGACAGTTTTTGTAAAAAACAAATATCCTTTACAATTTATTGTTTGATGTTGAAAATCTTCTGTAATTAAATTAAAATTTTAGTCTAGTAAATCTCATTGCTTAAATGTCTTTTTTTATTCAAAAAGTGAATATTTTATTAAGAATTTGTTTTTGAATAAAAAAAAGTTGCAAAAAGACTTCATTTCTATGAAATTAATTATTCAAACCTTTATATTAACAACTGCAAAATATCAATTTTCCATTGGTTTTAAAAAACATAAATTTTAAGACAATTTTTATTTGATTTATAGTTGAAACATCGTGAAGTAATGAAGAATTGAGCAAGAGCTGTAATTGGTTTTTTAATTTTAAAGTGCTCTACGATATACAAGATCTTAGCATTTTTCATTCCCTGTTCAGAAACAATAGAAACAAATTCCTTTTTAAAATCAGTTTTGTCAATTTTATAAACACATAATCTCCGAACTTATGTGTTACTTTTATAAGTTCACAGAATACCTATTTCTTATAAGATAGTGTTTTTGAGGTCCATAATTTTACCAAATTACAAGTTATGTTTCCTATTTTATTTTATATTCTGTATTTCTTCACCAACTATCAATTGAAAATGTTTTGATACGTCTTTTTTCTCTCATGCCAGTGGGTAAAATAAATTCTCCTTCTATATTTAAAAGTTTGATTTAAACACGAAATAAAAGTAAGGTAAAATGATTACCAGCTGATTCTGTTATAATAAAGTAAAACATAATTAATGAACCTTTGCTTATTAAAGAATTTTGTGAAAACATTTCCCTTAATTTAATAAACTTCTTATTTTTCTTAATGTTTTCATACCAAAAATAGGAATACGAATATCAATTTATTGTAAAATATATACCACAAGATAAATTACGCAAATCATTGTTTTCAATAATTTAAATCGAAATTAAGATTATAAATTAATAGTATTTTGTATTTTTTTTAAATGTTTGTAAATCATTTATAGCGAACATTAAAAATCAAGCAAAAATCAAAATGCACAATTTAGAAAAAATTCCAAAGTTTTTTTTCAACTATACTCTATTGAATTGTAGTAACATTTTTATCACTTTAAACTAGAATTATTTAAAATACTCTTATGTGCTGTTGCAAATAGTTTTTATTTTATCATCTAAAAATTTATTTTATTAAGTTAATATTTTAACTTATTGACAATATTTAAGTGAGTAAAGAAATAATATGTGTTTAAAAATAATAACTCTTCTTTAACTGTAGGAATTTAAAATAAAAAAATAAATGAAGATTGGATTATTTAAAAAAATAAATAAAATAAAAATAAAAATAAATAATAATAAAAAAAATTAAAAAAAAAAAAAAAAAAAAAAAAACTTTGGTTGGAATGCAACAGCTGAAAAATACATTTTACTATTCATTACTTTTTAAAGCATACTTGAAATATTTACTTGGTATGAAATATTATAATCTTTTCATAATAAATTTTTAAAAAATATTTTTAGAATACAAGATATATAATTTTTTTCATAATTTTCTTTTTCATAAAGTGCTTTGCAAAACCTTTAGTAATGACTGAGTAGTTATTTGCTTCTAGTAAAATTATTAATTTTCAAAAAAAGACTTACATTTTGGCTTATTTAAAGATATATGTCCTAGAAGAGCTTTGAATAAAGTTAAAAGTTTATGTACACTTAACGTTTTTTATAACATGCATACTTGTCTTTTTTTGTCAAGTAGTCTATTATAGAAATATTTTTCAAATATTTTTATACTTATCCGTTTTTTTGAACTGGAACTGATACTGGTAATATATTGTCTTATAAGAGTAATTTTAAGTTTTGAAATGTTATCCAGGGAAATATTTATTACATATTTATATATATTCAAACTGCAACTATTGAGTTCATGAGTTCATGACAAAAAAAAAAAATAATTGAAATAATACATTATTTTGCGAACTGTCTCTTAATGGAACATATTTTAAGTAGAATATATAACTTAAATTTTAGTGTATCTAGATAATATGCATTGATTATTGTTAACTATCAGCACACACAAACACACGAACTTCCAAATATTTAAATAAATTATGGTGGAATTATTACTTCAAACAAAGAAATTGGTTCATTACATTTTATGAATTTCGTAAACATCCCATAAGTTTTGCATAAAGAATTAACAAGGAAAAACATACGGGAACACTTTTCTCTCTTTTATAAGAAGCAACCTGAAAAATAGCTCTATTGAAGTGCAAATGATGTAGCGAGTTTAACTTTGCAGCTACCTTTCTCGGCGCCATTACCGCCACCTGCAACAACCCAGGGTCACAGTTCAGAGAGGCGAATTTTGAAAAGTTTCTCACGAAAATAGCGTGATTAAAACAATTTAGTGTAACGCCTTGAGAGCGAATCCAGTTTTGAGAAATTCAGTACATCACGCAGTGGGCCTTTCATGAACAAAATGTTCGCCAAATACCTTTTCTCTTACACTTCACGTTGTGAGTCGCTGAACTTTGAAAGCGTCCCTTCTACAAAACCATCAAAGAGAGAGATACTTTTAATTGCATCTACATTCCTCGGTATAAGGGCAAAATGTTTCAAATAATTTACTCGACAAAATTCAATTTATATTTGAAGATATCATGATTAAAATTTCTAAGCAATTTTAATTGAAAGTTTGCCCTGATTATTTAATTTTAAAAACTAAACACCTCTTTATTTTAATTTGTATTACGAATATTTTATTTTGAAATACTCGTAATGCAAAACTTTAATATTTTGTACCAGGAATATGACATTTTAATATTCGTAATCTATTCCTTTTAGATAAAAGAAATAAATATTTAAAAAATATAAGTATTTTAAAGGACAATTAGTAATCGGTTTCATGAAGTTATATAGTTTAGAATCTTTTTTCACTTTTTTTAAGAATTTCATTCGAATAATTTTTAACAATGGAAGAGTGTGCTTAATACTTATCTTTCTTTTAAAAATATATCTTAATTAAATAAATTTAAAAATACTAAATTGTTTATTTATTAAATTTTTAAACTGTATGTCAAAATTTAAATTGTAACTGTGCTGCTCACTTAAGCATGGTTAATGTTAGATTATAATATTAAAATTAGCATGGAATAGCAAAATGTTACTCGATTCTGGGTGTAATGTTTTTAAATAAGGAAATTCTGTAAGATATTAATTATATCATTTCTTATCATCATCTGACTAAGAAGTGATTAGACCTTTTTTTAATAGTAGAAATGTTGTACTTAAGTATTTTCATCTCAGTATGAAACATTTATTTTCAATATTGTACTTTTATTAGGAAACTAATAAATATTCGTGACAACACAAGAAAAAATATTGTTTTGAATGAAGTCAAATTCAAAAAAATTACATTTTGTCCAAATTAGGAAATTTTTAATATTTTCATTTGATATTTTTAATGTAAAAAAATTATACTTGAGTAAAATATTGTTAATAATTTCCTTATACTACTTCCTCAAATACTAAAAATAAAAATTATTCAAAATTCAATAATATTGTAAATGGTATTATTAAGTAAGTATTAACAAATTAGATTTGCTTAAGAAATTTTACAAGTTATATTGTTTTTATAATGCTAATTTTAATTGTTGATATTATATTATATAATAATAATTGTTTGAACGTTGTTATCAATTATATGTATTTGATAGTATAATTTCAATGGATACGTTCTTTTAAAACAATTAATAAACATTTTCAATTATTTAGAAAACCGTTAGAGATGAATTTAAAAATGCTCACCTGTTCATAAGCAGTCTTGATATTTGAAGAATATATCTAAACTGTAATTATTTCTTCTTTCATTTATTCCATTAGTTTTAATAAATGTTTTAATGGAATCCCATTTATAAATAGTGCTTCTTCTGTATTGGATTCGGCAGACAAGGCACCTCTGCTAAAAGCATTTTGTATTAAGCTCCAAATCCAAATTAACCTACTCCATCTATTTCACATTTTGTTTATTTAGTCAAAAATACCCTTTTTCATACTGAGAATTTAATTCCTTAGTATCAAGAGTACTTAAAATAATCAATAGAGTAAGGGCAAATATATCTATTTAAACATACAATATGATCCACTATTTCCAAATTCTTTCACTCCTTATTTTCTACATATTGAATCTTGTTGAAAGTCCCATCATATGAATTTGTTGTCACTCTGTCTAGAATGTCATTCCTTTCTTTCTGTTCTATTTAAAACTTAGATGAACTACATATCATTTCTACCACTGGTACTTAAGCAATTTCTACTTCTTTAGTAGATTTACTTTGATTTTTCATGTACAGACATGTCTCTCAGAAATATTATTTTCATGGGCAGTGGTTTCATATCTCAAAAAATAAAAAGTCCCACTGATTTGTCTGAGTCACTAAGTAAGGAAGATAATCTAGCAATTCTATACAGTAGACATATAAATGTTCCGTTAAGACATTATAACTGCAAAGACATTCAATTTAAGAACGTCAAATAAAATCTAATTTACGGGAGGTGGTTTTCAATTTTTTACAAAGCTAATCCTTTAAGACAAAATAAATAGGATGTCCTATTATCCAATATTTAAAAACGCACATGGTAGCACTCAAATCTCAAGTTAGCAAAGGTTAATTTATATTCATTATTTAATTTATCAAAAGCTGCCCACCCTCTCTAGGGTCAGCGTTCCTAACTGCAGATGGAGGGGGTCTGAGTTTAAATCCCGGCTCAGGATGTATGTACTTTCTCCTCTTTCTCTCCTGTCTTTGTCCTTTCCTTGTATAAATGAATTGTGAATTACCTACCCTATAAACGAATACCTATGGCATGTGTGTACTGAGGAAGTCGGATTCCAGCCCAAAATTACGATTAAGTGGGAAAAGTGGAGCAGCACACCCCATATTGCCAACCTGGCTGGTATTAGACAAAAAAATAATAATTATCAAAATCTCTTAAATCATAAAATAATTAATTACTATAAAAATTCAAGTTGTCTAGAAAATATAGAAGAAAAGATAGATTGATTATAAATCGAATGGTTTTCATTTGTTATTTGTTTAATTGAATAATATAGCTTGTTAAATATGATTTTACAAAAATGTATCAAAAAAGAAGTTTTTCAAGTTATAAATAAATTCTTTTTAAATAAACAATAATATTGAATTTAATCACACTGATTTTTAAAACAATAATTTAAAAAGTAAAGATGAGAACACATTATTTATTTGTTAAAAATAGCATCTTTTCATTTATATAGTTTGACATTAATGCGCAATTTTTTTTTGTAAATTCTAAAAAAATGAAAACATTTTTTGGAGAAAAATGTATGAGAAAAAATGTTATTGGTTCAAAAATAACTGATCTGGATCACAAGTTTCTATTCTAAAATTCAAATGACTTAAAAAATTGGTAGAAATAATGAACACAATCTAAAGAGTTTCATCTAACAATCGAAACTTGTTTTAAAATTAATAAAGAAATGTTAACTAAAATTAAATACTTTTAAAAAACACTTAAATCGTCATTGCCGATTTAAACTAACCATAAAGTGTATGTTTTATCTTGTCTTTTTTATTTTGTTTTTCTTTTGTTCTATTGTCAAGATGGTAATGACTCCAGTCAATGGAAGATAACGTATCAAACCAATCTTAAGTCTTTACATATTTAATCGGATTATGAACAATTGAACTTTAACAGCATTTTTAATTTTGATTTTCAAAGAATTCAATCCACAGAGAAGCACTCGATGTCATGTCTTTCATGTATTTGGGACAATCAACGTTTCAAGTATAAAATGTTCTTCAAAGTATTTTTGTATTCAAATCGAATGAGTCATTAGGTGAAAATGATGCAATGTTTTCAAAACTGTTCAGCTATGGTTAAGCGACTTGTAAAATGTGCATTACTGGAATTCATAGGAAATCGCTTGAAACCATGGTTATCTCTGTCTCTGAACAATCACTGTAAAGCAAAATTAAATCTATTGGAATTTAATTATGAAAAGATTGGTTTCTACAGAAAAGTTTTTAAAATGTTAGATATTTTTCATATGAAGTACCCAAGATTTGAATTTGATATTGTGTACGTATGAAGTTTTCCACAAAAATGCATTAATAATATCAATTTTTAAATACTAAGAAATAAAAAGAATATTTTCATAAGTCAGTATTTCAAATTTTTTGTTAGAAAATGATATTGTATATGGTGTAAAAAATTGTATATATGCACATATTATTGCTTGCATAAACAATCAAATATTAATATTTACATGCAATATGAAATAAGTTTATCTTTACTCAATGATTAAAAATATTTATTATTTAATAAGAGACAAAAAATCTCCAAGAATATATAAAATAACCAATTCCACTAAGATATTAAACAAAGCTTTCATTCAAATTGCTCATTGAAGAGTTAATCCCAATGACAAGTTTACTTGATTTTGATTGGTGGATAAAATTGTACATTCAGCGCTATTGTTAAAAACATATAATGTTTTAAATCACAGACCACAATTATAAGTACAATAAAGTGACAAACGCATGATCTCAATTGTAAAGGAATAAACTGCTGTTTTATGTTTAAAAACGTGATGAGTTATTTAATCAAAATTATTTATTTATCATTTGTATTTTATAAATGTTGGGTTCAAATAATGATCATTAAATATAAGACTGATGTATAAGAAAGCATAAAAATAAAAATGAATCAAATATAAAAAAAAATAATAATTAATCACATATGGTAAAATCTGCTCTAAAACTTTTATAAATTTTAAATTCTTCTATTGTAAAAATATCATTACTTGTATTGATTTTACAAAAAAAACAAAGAAAAAAAAGGGAAAAATGTTTTACCTAGTTGAATGTATCTTAATACTTGAACAAGAAATTTCCTGTAAAAATTTGATAGGCAAGCATTAGGCTGTATGGATAGAAAAAGGATCATAGGTATTTCCTGGATCTTAAGTACTACAATACTTGAAGTAATAACCCTTGCGGTTTTTCTCCTTTTCTACGTATACCCGCAAAAAATCCTAAAAGAGAAAGAACAGTTAGATTGGTGAATCATATGAAAAGCCTCCTTATAGGCTAAAGGAATGAAAAATTGTTCTACTGTTTCATTTATTTTTCTGCAGGATTTGCAAGAAATATCAAGGAAGTAAAAGTTATCCCAGATTTAAATCTATGCTATTCTATGTTATGTTGAGATTACGTTTGGTCAATAAGTTTTTCCATGCTGATTATTTTATAGATGGAAAACATCGTTGTATTAATGTTATCTTTTAGAATATTTATAGAATTTTTCTCTAAAATTTATATATATATATATATATATATATATATATATATATATATATATATATATATATTACATTGATATAATGGGAGAAATTTTAGAAGAGAAGGAAAACTTAAATATTTATTTTCATATTTTTGATTTTTCAGTAAAATTTAGTTATGGAAACTATAATTAAAGATAAATTATATTTGCGATTTATAAATTATAAGATACAAGAAAAAAATCAAGCATTTATGACAAAATATTAAAATATTTGATTTTTGGTAAAAATAGTTTATTGTTAGCTCTTTCTAAAAATGAATGTCTTTTTCTTTCATACTTTTGCTTTTCCAAACTTTTATCTTATTTTCATAGGTTGCTTATATTTAATGCCTGATTATATGCAGAAAAGGAATATTGTGTCATTTAATGCCAAATATAAAATATATTAGTTTGTTCTTTAAAAAAGAACTGATTTCTATTGTCATTATTAAAATGTAATAATTTCTAAAATTCTGGACATTTTTAAATAAATAAAAAAAGCCATATTTAACATCCTTTTTAAGAATTGAAATTGCTCCTTAATTCTTAATACTTCTGAAGATTTTGAATTAGATTATTCTAAATTCCTGGCTTTTAGTTATTTAGGAGACAAAAAGGGTTTCGGAAGGTTCCTCGTTAAAACGATTTCATTAGAAACACAAATATGATTTTACATAACATTTAATTGTTAATTCTCTGTTAAGAAATGGAAAACTATTTACGTTATTAAAAGTATTAGAACTCCTTAAGAACATTTTAAATTATTGAGAAATTCATTAATAAAATATCTATTGCTTTTCTATAAATGTAATAAATTAATAATAATTTACCATGATTATTTTCGCATCTAAAGTAATATTATACATGAAAATAGTAAACTATTGTTACCACTTGATGATTTTTTTTTTTTTTTTTACTTCAACGTATTTTTTAGGATAATGCATTTGAGATAACTTCTAAAAACATTTTCTGAAACAGAAACCACTATGATATCATAGGAAAAGTTATAGTTACTTGAAAAATGTTTCCCAGACGTAGCACTTTGAGGCTATAAAAAAGACAGAATTCACTAATGCTGGTCATCTCACTAGGTAATGTTTTCTGTCACTAGAATATTTGCTTTATAGCATTAAAATGTCAAAAGAAAAAGTGAAAGATATTTTTTGACATTGAAGTAATGAATAGGAAGAAAAAATTATTTATTAGTATAAAAAGTAGGGAATAGTTCATTCCATTAAAAATTTTAAAATATTAGTTTCTTATGTGATATAAAAATAGATATATCTATATACATTTTTTCTTTCTATAATATTAAAAATGTATTTAGAAATTAACATGTTCATTTAATGGATTTTTATTACTTAGAATACAGGAGTTAAACATTATATTTCAATCTGAATAAAAAATAAATTGATTTCTTACTTAAAGTAAAAGTATAATTTAATAATTGGAATAAATGAGGACTAAATACTATTTATGCTATGAAGTATTGATACATATAAACACTTGATTTTTCAAGATTTAATGTTTAATATTCTAAGCATGTTACAACAATTATTTGACACCTTATGAAATATCTTCATTATAACTTATTACTTTATCATAAGCTTTTTTTAAACAATAAATATTATTAAAAATAAATAACAAAAGATATTTAAAAATGTAAAACACAATAATTAAGAAAAATAAATACATATTATTTGTTTCCATATGCCACAAAATCCCGAATTTGATTTAAATTGATATTTTCAGAAAAATGGAAGAGAATGTTGAATGGTTCTATTAACATTCGGTTGTAGATTTGTTTTATTTATTATTTTCTTCAATTATTTAGCAGAATAACCATGTAACAAGTGTAGTGTTTAGCTTATTCCTTGTTAATATAAATTAGGTTATTATTTAAGATTTTCTTTTTTATTATTTAAGATCTTTATTATTTAAATTTTATTATCATAAAGATAATAAAATTTTAATTACGTTTTAGGTATTTTAATTCAGAAAGTTATAAACAATTCTATATAAAAGTCAGTGTTGAAGAAAAATATATTGATGATCAATATCAATTAAAAACAAATTCCTGGGTGTATGTTTTGTATTCAAATAATTAAACTTATTTAGTCTATGAATCAGCGTAATAATTTATAGAATTATAAAGAACACTAATAAAAGATAAAAAATATTAATCAATGTAATTTGAAAACATTCATTTTATGTAGTGTAGAAGTTTAAATAAAACCAAAAATTTAAGTTATTTACATATAATAAATGATTAGGGTATTAAATTTAATTGTATACAGACATTTGTGATAAAGTTTGGCATGCTCGTCCAAATATTTTAATTAAGAAAAAATAAGTAATAAATTTAATTATTTTTATTATATCAAATGCTGTAGAAAATGATCCGACAAATATTTTACCAGAAATATTACCTGCTATGTTTTAATATATTTTATAACAAACGAAGTGATTCAATTTTAGAATTTTTCATTTAATATCCAGTATATTCATAAAATTGAACTTTATAAGATTTATCTTAATTAAAATAATAACTTAATGGATATAAATATATTAATCTGTCAGAATAAAAATGATTGACTATGACAAATATGGTACTTTTTAAATTGCAAATATTTAATCTAAGAGTGTTTTAAAACTTCAAACTTTTTCCTTTCAACCTACTTGACAAATTCTTTTTGTAAGTAATTTTTATTATTGATGAGTGGCATTTTTGTCTCTTAAGTGAAAATAAAAGATCAAAATGCCCAACAATAAAAGTACTTCAACAAAGGATTAGGGTTACAAATACGGAGAAAATAAAGCCAGTCAGGGTAACTGATAAAGAAAACTGTAAGAGATATAAGAATTTATTTTTTTAAAAATGAATTCTTTATTTTTATTTTATTCTTGCGTAAGTGTACTAGAAAGATTTTTGACTGTTTATGCTTTCATTTTTTTATGCATGTCAAGATTTTTCCTGATTTTTTCAAACTTAGACGGAATTTAATTTTTAAACCTACGATACAGTCTCTCTAAGAAGAAAACATTTCTTTTGATACACGTTATTATCAGAATTACCTCAAGATGATACTTTTGCTCGAAAGAGATTCATTCTTCATTGTGAAATGCTTAGTTCTTTACTTTATTTTCCCCCATTTTATTTTGATGTATTGCTTCTATCTTTTTAAGATGAAGTAAGATAAGATTTTATAAAAATATTATTTATAATATATATATATATATATATATATTTAGCAAGCAAATCTGTAAGCTTTCAATAAAATGTTCTACTATTTTTATTAAAATATAATTAAAGTATAGATTATCTTTGTATATAATAACCCATTCCAAAATCACACAATTATATCAGTTAAGAATAGAAGCAAAAATAAAAAAGATCTTTTGTTAATAAGTGAAAGGGAACGGAAAAGAGAAAAATAACCATCCAAAAATTTTAAATTATATATTTCATGAAACTATATAAAAATATTTCCAAAAAATAGGTTTAGATGCTTTAGTTTTCATATAAATTACAAATTATTAAACTGAATTTTTACTGTTTGACTTCAATGAAATCGCCACCTTATTGCTTCTTAATTATGCAATCTTAAAGTAAACTTTTGTTAATTCTGTATGCAAAAATGCTACTTAAATAATAGAATCAGATGTTACCTATAAAATATTTTAATTATTATTAAAAAAGTAAAAAAAACTGTAAATTATAGTGGTTAATATGAATTATTTCATAATTTTATAATAAAATTGATATCTTTAGAAAGATACTTAAATACATTTTTCTTCTCTTTGTCTCAATGTGTATTTAAGAATGTATTCTGATTTTGATGAGAAAGAAGCGTCATCTTATGTGATTGATTTTACACTCTGGTAGATAAAAATTATTCAAACACACTCTTATTTTAATATTAGTTTAGAATTTTGATGTTGGTTAATTCTTACAAAGATTTAAAGCTCAAAACCTAATTACAATTTGTGGTAGTTTTGGAGTAAACGCAATAAAATATTGTTGAAATCTTTTTTGGGAATGCAATAATTTTTAAACAAATATTAATAAGAGGAAGCTTGTAAAATTATTTCATTAAAATATCCGTATATTTAATACCTTAGACGATCAAAAATATAATCTTTATAATCCAATTTTAATATATTAAATTTAAATTAAAAACTCGAATTATTAAATTTGATAACAATAATTATGTTATAAAATTTAATAATTCGAATCAAGGCAATTAACTAGCAAAGACACCTTGCGCCGTGAAATATTTGTTAAATATTTTTTTATTGACATATTATCTCTTTTTTGTCTTGAATAAAAAGAAATAAATCAGAGAAAGCAGATCAATTTCCATGCTGATTTTGCAAGATATAATAAAAATTTAACAAGCATACAATTTGAGATTTTAGGAAGTTCTTTGTCACACATTTGTAATATATAACAACATATATGTCACTGTCCTTCCTAAAAAATATATAAAATTTATATAAAATTTCTCTTAAACATTGTTTTGTGTGTTTTCCGATATTTTATATGCTTTGGTCTCTTAGTACTCTAAAATTAAAACCTTAATTTGTACAAGATTTAAGATGTAACTAAAAATAGAATTATAAATTTAAAAGGCATACGAAAATCATCCTTACTGTTTAAATTTAATTTATAAATGATAAAAATAGTATTTGAGATTAAGAATATTGATTATAGATTTTAACTTGGATATGAAAAAATTTAGTTAAATGATGTCTAGTTGTTTTCTGAAAAGAAATATGAATATCAATTTAATTTTTTTTTATAAATTAAGTATGTTTTCACAAAATTTAAAAATAAAAAATTTATTGTTTAAACTGTTAAGATAAGAAATATTACATTTTTTAAAAATACATTTGATTAATATAACAAATAATACTGAAAAGGCATTTCACCGTAAAGAGCATGATAAACCATGTCTCATTTTGAGAATTAAAGAGTTGTTTAAAGACATCGAAAATAACTGGACAAATTAAAAAAAATCATCAATCCCATTTTAACCCTTTTGCTACACATTGCGTAATTTCTGCGGCCAACGTTGAAGCAACCAAGCTTAAGCTACCACCTTAAGCATATTTCATGGCAACGTTAAGCGGGGATGTATTTTTGCCGTCTGTTTAACTGCTTTTTCACTTCCCTTTCACCATTTACGGTTTCAGTTAGGCTTTTAAGTGCTTTATTGTTTATTTAGGTGTAAGCTAATAGATAGCGATAGATTTTTTGCATTACCTAGAAATAAACAAGAATTCTCCTGTAGCATTGCCATGTGCATTCAAAGCTCAAATATGTCTGAGAGGAATAAAACACCCCTACTGTAATATAACCTATAACATTTAGCCAGTGATATAACCTATACTCCAGACGATATTTCAGACACTAAAAATAGTTCTGTCTCTGACTTCAGGTATACTGAAGATAATAATCTAGAAACTGGTGATAATTTCACGGATTCCTGTGCGGATAGTGGTGAATCTGATTTTGCATATTTTTATAAGTATATTAGTTTTATATATATATTTCATAAAAGAAATCGTAATTAGTTTCAAAATTTTGCTTTTATATCATTATTCTTAAATTTCAATATTCTGATAACTTTTTTATATTCTATAATTCTATTTCGGAAACAAAATCTATTACAAAACATTTTTATATATTTTAACTCTAAAATGTATGCAGATTTAAAATATGCAATAAAAAATACGCAGTTTTTGAATACCTATGGAAACTATTTTTAAAAAATACACATTATGAGGGTTAGATTTTGCAGGTATCTCTATACATACACACACACACACACACACACACACACACACACACACATATATATATATATATATATATATATATATATATATATATATTCGCATTTTGAATCTTCTGGTACCAAGATTTAAACTTATATAGATATTTCTTAATAAAATTGTAGAATTTCATACATTAATAAAATTTTGATCGAAGCGATTTCTATATTAAATAAAAAATATTTGCAAAACGTTTAAGCATCATAATTTTGAAACTGTATTTACTTTTCGTTTCTTATTGTTTTATATATTTATATACTAGTTTACGATAGAAGTACTTTTACAATTTATTTTTCATTTAACAATTATTGAAAATTTAGTATCAATTGATATTTAAACATTAAAAAGTTTGTTAATTTTTCTAATTGTTGATTTATAGTACTTGAAACATTTTTAAAAATTAGATTTCAAAAACCTCATTATATAAGTGATGGTACTTTACGATTTTGGAAATTAAATACTCTGCTTGATAAAATTGCTTTTTTGAATTATAAATACTATTATAGAAAAAAATGTACTTGCTTTTATTTTTGTGCTGTTATTATCTAACATATTTAAACTTGTTATTAAAAATTTAAGGCATAAATAGACAAAAATATATAACTTTTGCTTATATTAAGGACGAGGGATTGAATTATAATATAGTGTTCAGGTTTTTTTTTAGAATAAATCATTAATGTTGACATTTCAATGGTTAAGAACTCACGTGGTTTTTCCTCATTTAAAATTTAGGTTTTTTTCCTTATACAAAGTAGCAAACAATACATAAGTAAAGCTTTTAAATGGTTTTATCTTATCCACTTAGATGCTCATTCATATTATTTTGTTCTGTTGAAAGTCAAATCATTCGCATCATATATTCTAGAATATTATCCTTGATTAATAATTTTCTTATAAAGCTCATATATATAGCATAAAACATGATTTAAAAGCTTTCTTTTTTTCTTGAAGCCAATTGCTGTAGGGTCGGCTTGTCCTCTATTGATCCCACTTTTACGATTAAGAGGCTGTGTACACAGATTTCCACCGAAAATCTACGAGACTATTTAGTTGAATGGGGAAATAACTCTACCAGCTCTCAATCAACTCGTCAGAAACGATTTTCTCTTGGTGGGGGGAGTGGGGAAAAGGAAATCTCTTTCATTGGTAGAGAATAAATCTTTAGAATTTCGGAATCGCAGGAGGACTTTCAGCCCTATCTCTTATTCTTTATCATAGGCAGATGATTTATTATCCTGTTCTTAGGTCTTATAGTCCTGCTTCAAATTTGATGACATAAAAACCAAAGGTTAAACTGCAGAAATCCTATTCTTTGTTATAGTAAATGTTTAAAATAATGACTTCAGAATGTTTAAAATATATATATATATATATATATATATATATATGTGTAACTAATACGTACATTATTAAATTTATTTCTATGAAATCTTTATTTGAGTTTAATAATTTGCTGAAATTGAAAAAAAAAATTTTGCCCCAACAGCAAGTGCTTATAATATTAACTGAAATATAGCTTTGATTTCAGTGTATGAAGAAATGTGAACTCTATATATTTATAATAATTTTTTTTCCAAAAGTAAATTTCCTTTACCAAATGAATTTCAGGCAAAAATTAAAAATTTTATAGGAATTGTTAATTTACATAGATTGTTACATTAAAAAACTAGAAAATTATATGAAGTTATTCATCTCAATTGGATATTGGAATATGAAGAGATTTTTTTATGTTATTTATAAACAAATAATTAAATATTTCTATAAATTAACATGGAATATTACTTCTTATTCACTATTAACCAACAAATTCTAACGTGTCACTTGTAATCAATTTCCACAATGTATTATCATTGCAAAGAAAAATAAAATTATAAAATATAATTTATAATAATTAAATATAATTTTAAAATTCAGCAACTCGAATGATGCATTTCTGTTCTTAACAGATCAGAAAATTGTTTGTTTTTAAATCGTTTCTTAAAAAATTGCTTACGTTATTTATTTTTATAAAACATTTCTTGTAAAACATACTAAAATGTGTGTTCAGTTTTATTACTTTAAAATTATTGTAAAATAAAACTAGATTCATTAAGATTTGAAAATTTTTTTTTTCGATTGTGTTCTTTAATTTTATTATTTTCAATACTTAACATAAAAAAGTAACTTAGTATTATTTTACGATAACACAATTAGAAATAGATATTAATGTAAATTATCCAACAAGCTCAGGATAATATATTTTACGTTTGGCAATTTAGTTTGAAAATATTTTGACGATTTTGTTTCAAATTAAATTTAAAATGTGTTATCCCCTAACTGTAAAAAATTTGCGATTTTCTTTTTCTTTTTTTTTCTTTTTTAAAATTTAATTTCAATTTTGATATTTTACACCAATATGCCAATAAAATATTTTAATTCATATCTGCGCAAAATAATTTAAGTAAAAATTCATGTTTTCATTTACATATTGCTTTGTACATTAGTAATCTGTATGTTAGTGTCTTTCCTACTTACTCTCAAACTTTATTTTTTAATGATATATACGTAAATAAAAAGCTAGAAAAGAACAATTACCATCATCAGTGAAAACATCAAAAATGACAGGAAAGCAGCGAAATCGAATGTGGAAAATCTAGAATAAAATCAATAAAAGTTGAGTTATAAAACAGATACATTTGTTCATTTTAATAAACCTATGAAATCTAGAGTTTCTACGGTGACTGCCAATAAAAAAACCAAGTTTATGTCCAATTAATGTATAAATATGTTTTAAAAATGTCATAAAATATTGAAGTTAACTTAAATATGTGTTCATTTTAATGCCTCATATTTCTGAAATTATTTTTACATTGTATATGTTTTTAACGAAAACTATATATGCATGTTCTAATTATTTTTGTAAGCTTTATAGCAAATGCATAGCTGTATAATTAACAGATTTTATTAAAAAAAATGAAGTATAAACATTTAAATTTGCAAATAAGTTACAAGTAATATTTAAATTTGTATTCAACAAAATGAATAATTAATTTTAAAAATAAAATTATTTGTAATATCAAAATTTTTTAAAATAATGAAATTACAAATCAAGATTTTGTTAAGTTTTAAATAAAATTTTCTTCACGATTTCATTTTATAAAACAATAAAATATTTGTCAAGATTCTCAACAATAATGCATCACATACACATACACATAAGCATATATTACTTAAATGTCTGTTTTAACTGTTATGTTTAACTACGATATATTTTACATGTTTTAATCTTATAAAAATGATAATTATACAATTCATTTATAAAATAATAAAAATACTTTATATATAAATTCACTGGAAATATTTGGATTTTAAAACTTAAAAATTTTGTTTTGTTAAAAAACAATCATGGAAATAAAAAAGAGGATATATTAAGTTCCTATTTTATTCATGTAATTTAAATCAAATTTATAGTTAAACTCCTTAGTGTTAGTTGATTTTATAATACATAAATATACATAAGTGAATTAAAAATTAATATATTTATTTCTTAAATCTACGTAAATATAATTTAAAGAGTTTAACTATATATTTGGCACTGGTAAATTAAACTAGAGTCTTAAATATATACCTACCTCTTATAAAAATAATATTATTTTTAGTGTATTTACAGAAAGTTTTGAATATTAGTCCTTTATAATTATTTATTATTTGTTTAATCTATATTTACATAAGTGCATTCTTAGTTCCACTTACTCATGCAGTTGTATATTATTGTTATGTGACCAAATTGCATATTAAAAAATATAATTTAAATATATAAATGTTAAAATATAAAATTAAATAAGTGAAATTGGTTGGAATATTTTAATGCAATCAATTTAATCATATTAATTACTGAGAAACAATTGTTTACATTTGAGTTATAATTATAAGTACGAATGCTAATTTAAATATATTTCTGAAATTGAATAGAGAAATATTTAATCTGAAAGTAATTTATATTTACTTCAAACTTAAATTTCATTACATTTATTTTTACAATTTAATTAAAAATTAGTGATAAGTTTTTAATTTTTATGGCCAATAATTCAATTGATAATTTCCATTTAAATTTTCCATGGTATAAATATTTTTTTTGTTGTTGCCATGGAAGGTTAAATGTATAGTTTGTTGTTTAAATAGAAACGTTTGTTGATTTTCTAGAAAATTCAAAATATGTTCAGTTTGATTTGTGAAAGACCCCTTCAATTGTTTATATCGTCATTCATTTATCAAGCGTCAATTCAGCTTTAAAATAAGATGGGCTTAACTGCCGGCAATTTTGCGTAGGTGTCCTATAAGAAAATATAAAATGAAACCGCCTGTTGGTTTAAAGATGAAGCCACGATATATTAGAAAAGCTCCATATCAGGCTATAGTTTCTTTTTTTATTTTTCTAGACGAAGAAGTGTTGAATGGAATCTTAAATTGATCTAAACACAATTTAATCCTAGCGTTGAAGTTTCATCAACGAAAGAGAAGAGTTTTGTATCTTGAGAAAGAGTTGCATTATATCAAACTTGTATAGATTTCTTTAAAGTTTTCTATGAAATTGGATAAGAAAATAGCAATTTTTTATTTGAAACAGGTTGTAGTAAACTTGAAATTACTAAGTATAAGACAAAACATTCTAAACAGCAGTTATTCTTTTAAAATTTTGAATTTTTTGTTTTTTAAATAAATCATTTTCGTTACTTCATGCCATTTATTTTTCCTGCTTTGCTACAAGATTATAAATCTTAGAGTCAATTTATTTCAAGTTATATATAAAATCAAGGAAATATTTTATAGTCTTGAAAATTGATTAATTAAAGTGCATATTAATGTTAACAAATTTTTTTTAAAATAACACAATAAATATCAGTTTTAAAAATAATCTATTCTAAAATTAAAATGCTCATTTCTTGCAAAGTTTGTATGTTTTTATATACATGAATATTCTCTAGAATATCATAAGAAAATCATTTTGTAGAACACAGATTCTGTTAAAATTCAACAAGTCATAGAAATTTCTTTCAAATTTCTTATCATGCATAACACTGGACTTCAAGTTAGTAAGCAAATCTCCAGTGAATATTACAATGCTAAATTTAAAGATTTGAAACAAATGTACGCTAAATATTTATAACTATTATATATATTTTTTTAAAAATAATACTCCAATTACTAGAAAATTTTAATTTTATGCGCAATACGAGTATTGTAATTTGTTTTAAAATAATGCAATAATAATCCAACAAATAAAATATAATTAAAATAAAAATTTTAAAACAAATATTATAAAAATAAATAATTTTAAACTTAATTTTGTTCCTCTTTCAACTATTTTAAGAACATCATATCATTTAGGATACATTTAATTGGAAAACATTCGTCAACTTTCTATCATTAGCTTAAAATAATCCCCTTAATACTTTTTTATTTATTATGTTAAAGTGCTTACAAAATATGATATTTTCTTGAAGGCATATCGATTTTTCCTCATCTGTGTACTTCTACGATTTACACAGCACATATTAAAATATAATTATTTTCTGATAATAGTTTTGGAGTTAATAGAGAGTTTATTAACAACATTCATCTAAATGAAATGTTAATGGGAAAATGGACACTAAGAAAAGATTTTAATGTCACTTTGAAAGCCATTTGTGATAAATCAATAGACAGTTCACACTACGCCTTGCATGTGACTGAAGTGTAATAAAGAAAGCTTTTAACAGAAAATGTTTACTTAAAAAGCAAAATTGCATGAAGAATTGCTGACGAAAACTGTACTATAATTAGTTAGTCTGAACACATCCATGCATATTTTCTTATTTTTAATGGTTGTCAAATTTGTAATTTATAAATTTAGTAAATGATATCTAGTTAAAATTATAATTGTTGTTTTTGCTTCATAATATTGCTGAATATATTAAACTTACTAGCTTTAATTTAAATGGTAAAATTATTATAATTCAATATAAATGGTATAAATGCTATTTACAATTTATTTCCGTGCAAGCAATATGTAAGATGATAAAGATATAAAAAAATACATAAATATATATATACAACAAATAACCTTAGATGATGTGCAAAATTAACTTCCAACAGTGAGAAAATTTGTTACATGCATTGAATCATTTTTTTGTATGTCTGAAATTTTTATAAGTAAAATAAAAATTGCAGACATACAAAACATGTAGAAAAAAGCAAAACTAGGACAGTTTGAGTTTAATTGGGAATTTCGATTTCACGTCAAATAAAGATGGTTAAATTGAGGTTCGTTTATGATTAACCCGTAATTTTATCTATTAAATTAAAAATAGGGATCCTCCTTACTAATTTTGCTTATTTATACAACATTATAAGCAAACTTATTAACATCAAATAAAAAAAAATTATAGACCAGATTATTAATTTATTAAATTTTCTATTCAAGTAAATTTTTAACATTTAAAAGTATAAATATGGCATTATTACAGTAAGATGCAAAATCATATCAGAAAATCATATATACAATTCAGGAAGTCAAGAGTAACAAAAAATTAAGCATTGAGTTGTATTATTGCAAACAATTTTTATATTAAAAATATCATATATAGCAGTGATTTGAATGCTTTCAGTAAATCAATTATTTGAGTGTTTAAATAATGTTCAAAATGCTTAAAGTATAAATATTTTCAATTATGTCAATAAATGTTTTACACAATTATATTCTAATAAGCACACTTTTCTCTTCCTATAAACCTCTAAATTTAAAAATTCATAATTTGAAATTTAAGTTTATTTTTATTACACTAAATTCTTTACATTTAGAACTATTTTTGATATGTTTCTGCAATTATTAGTGAAAGTATATTGAACGCAAAAAAATTTATTTTAATTGAGATCAATATTTTTTTTCACTAATAGTTTTAATATCTTTTACGTGTATTGAATGGGGATTTAATTTAAGTTTTAAATAAAATCAGATTTCCATGATTCCAGTAATATAAAATTTTACATTGACCCATATAGCTGCTTATATATTCGCTATATACTGATGTCTTTCTAGCTTTAATATATTCTGCAAGGTGGATTAAACAAGATAAATAAAAAGTGCCTGCCATTTTTACTTTGACGTCACTGTATAAAGGGAGAATACATATGCAGATTAGTGTGTCACGTGATTTAAAAACTTTTCTGTTGATCTTAAGAATATCATTCGTTTAAGAAGAAGACCAAACATGCCCTTTCATCAGTTGTAACTTGTATTACACAGGAATATAAGAATTTACAAAGAACTCGATTGGTGTTGCTTACTTTAAAATTATAAAGTAGGTTTTGAAAATTCTGGATGAAATTTAGACCAATGTAAAATATTTGAACCAAGCACTCTTGGACATATACATCCAAGAGTTTTCTACCACGTTGGTGGAAAAGAGTACTGGATGCTGGTGGAGATAGCTTCGAGTACAAACAATGAACTACACTTTCTGTAAAAATAATATACTTTTGTGTCATTAAAAATAAAAATTATATTGATTACTTTATTTTGGTGAATTACAACACTTTTGTTTCAGATGATTATTATAAATTAATGATTCAGAATTAAACTGCTTTTATATTTATCAATTTGAATTCTATTCGAATTTCTAGGCTTGCAAGAGAAATTTAAAGGAAATGAAATAGGGAATACGATTTTAAACTTATAACTACACTGATTGAAAAGGATTTTTAGTTAAGTTTTTTGGGGTAAAATATTCATGTTTAAATGCTCATTTATCTTTCATTAAGAATTTATTAAAACAAATTTTTCTTTGTTAAAAATTTTCAGTTTTGGAAGAAAAATGCAGTATTTCAAGCAAAACTGCATGAAATTATGAAAATCTAGTTTATGTGATACTAGGTAATTATAATCAAAGTGACTCGATTCAGACCTTTGTATAAATTCCATCTCCATGATACATTTTGAGGAATCTCCGTATGTATGTCCATATGGTTCATGAAGAAAGTATTTTTGTAAAAAGAGGAAATATTCAAATGATCAACAATTACTAATTTTTTAATTGCCTTATATAAATTTGTCAAAATATTTGCAATCAGAGCAAATTAATTCTGCGTGATTTTGTCACCGATAATCATGCCTTTAAAAAGAAGAAAAGTTAGTTTTACGGGTAAAGTCAAACTGAAAAGTAGTTTTTATCAGAACAACAAAACAGTATCTTAGTTTCAATGCATCTAAGAAATCCTTTATAGGGATTGGAAAGAGTATCCATGCCAAAGAATGGTTTGAAAACTAATTTTCTAATTTTAAGAAAATGCAGTTAAGTTAGTTAATTTAAGAAAATTAAGAGTATTACAATTGATTATATTATAAAATAAGATAGAGAGAAAATACAAAATATTTTGCTATTTAATTAAAAAAATGTACCAGAATAAACTCCAAACTATCCAACGAATTAACCAATGCGTTCTGAGTTTACTTACTAATATTTTGTAACAATGGATATGTATGATTCTTTGCCTTGGAAACATCTATAATGGCATCATGCACCTTTTCTGTAAATATAATTGGTTACAGTTGAAACTGACGCAAATACGGTGTTTTATCTTCTACTGTCTTGAGGCAATAACCTCTACATTCTTATAACATGACAGCATAGTATGAATTTATTGCTAGCTTTATTCTCGGAAAATTACCTTTCAAGCCCTCACTCATTAAGCACTTAAGCTTACATTGTTACGAGTGCACGGTACAGAAATCTTCTTTGGCAGCACATTAATTTAGATTCGCAGAAATGTTGAATTTTGCAGACTATTGTTTTCTTACAAATGAAGCAACTCTCCATATTGGTTGCTCTGTGCAAACTTTAAAGAACTGAGGTAATACCCAGAACTTTTCCGAATACCTAGCCTTCACCTTATTTCAATACATATGATTTTTTATAGTAGTTCCTAAGGCACCGCATTCATGGAGAAGTAATAAAGAAAGTTTAGGGGCTTATGAAAGACATAATTGCATGTCGTGTTGTTGAAATTCTACGAGCATCTTTGCACTACCAATAAATATTCGGCAATGGGGCTTCAGCACGTATTGACATTAATGGAGTATAAGTTGAACATATTCTGCAACTGAATATGTTTTAATGATTTTGAACTATTTCCTTTATTGGTCTGTGGTTCAACCTTTTTTCAGATTTTTTCCCCAAGGTCTATATAACGTTTGTACCAAATTAATCAAAAAAGCAAAATGAGATCTAAAGGGATTTAAATATGATCAATTAAATTATAACTTTCTTATATAATTAGAGATATTATTTTTGCAATAATTTATATATTAATGTTAAATGATTTATAAATTTACTTCTTAAAGTAAATATCATAAATTTTGAAATGATCCAAGTGATACCTTCTATTTAGTGAAAAATTGATTTACAGCTACGAAATAATAAGATTTCCTAATCAGTTGCCACAGTCAAACTGAACACTTGAATCCAATTAATCAGAATTATAATTCAATTGCAGAGCTTTGGTTACATTTCGGAAAAGTTTCAAGATATGGAAACTCTCTTTTAAGGCAGAATTCTATAAGGATGTTCTATCGAAATGGGTAAAAATACTTAAATCCATAAAAAGCGAATTATTAATATTAATTTTTTAGATTGCTGATATCATGCAATCCTCAAGGAAAACAAATTTCAAGTTTAATATTAAATAATTCTATTCATTACTTTAAGTTTAATAAAAAAATAAGTAATTCTTATTTACATTTCTGGAATTTAAAATTTATTTTTAATTCTTGCATGCATTTAACTGTCAATAATGCATGATGTGTTTAATTAGGGATACGAACCAGTGACATACATTCCTCAGAGATATTGGTCACATAGACATGAAAACACGTGTTACATCTTTTGAAAGTTATTGCGTAGCATCACTATATTCTATTCAGAAATAATAATAAAAAAACAAGTTTTTATGATTATTTTCTTTTTTAAAATTTAATCTTTGATAAAGTACTTGCTTAAATGATAAAATATTTGCTTTCCTGATATTTATCAGTCAGTCAAAGAAATTTTTAATACATATTTTGATAAAGATTAAGAAATTTATTTTTTGTAATAAGAAAACGCATAAATAGAAGCATCCAGTTTCAGTTATACGGTTCTTTTGAACCAGTTTACTTATTGAATATTTCTCCAATAATCAGTTCTTAAAAAGTTTGTTTATTTTTAAATTAAAAAACGTCTTTTCAATAAATATTGAATGGGATTATTTGAAATTTCCTTATTTTTCTATTTATTTTTTACAGAGTTTCTTTAGAACAAAAAACAAATTGACAGTCATTATATATATATATAT
>JAPDSC010024988.1:39681-60763 GCA_026290005.1 Latrodectus geometricus
TATATAATTATTAGGCTTAGGCAATAAAATTTCACATTTTAACTAATTATTCAGCACTGAGTTCTCGGTAGTTTTTATCCAGAGTTTTGAAAAAAGATTGTTTTTAATTGATGACAAATTTAACAATACTCATTAATATTAAGTTCTGAAAGTAAAATAAATGGGAGGCATATCTGAGATTAAGATACCAAAAATCGTAATTGATGACATAAACAAGACTAATTTTAAAGTTTTGCAAGTCTGGTCAAAAAAATAATTTTTATGACATTTTAAAGATTGTCAAATACTGAAAATGCATCGATGTTCGTTACTATATTGAGTGATTCAAAATGTATATATGATAAAACTAAAAGTTCTTTTACAGTGACTCTTAAACTAGATGTTTTGCAGGAGTTATTAAAATAATAATATTTCTTTACAAGTGCATAATGTCTAGTATTTTGAAGCTCAAACTAATCTAAATAGGATAATATTTAGTCACAATGAAATGGACAGCTATTTTCCCCTAGTTAGTTAATAATCAAAATTATATTTTAGGAAATTGTATTTTTTCTTTGTTGTTGTCTTTTGAGAGAATATTTCATAAATTTATAGCATTTTTCATGATATGTGTTTATGCATTACAAGGAAGAAATCTACAGAACTCACAAACATGCTGCATAACAGATACACTCCTAGAAAACGGAAGAAAACTTTAATTGCTTCACAATTCTAAGAATAATCAAACTGTTAACCTTTTACACAAAAAAGTTTAGTCTGGGCCCTAAACCACAATATGTTCAAACTTATTGTTAGATTCTTGAAGAGAAAATCTTACAAGTTTCCCCTACCAGAATTCAACTATACTTTTAAGCTCATACAATAATCCAACTGTAAGAATCTAGTCATAACTATCTAGAAGGACTACCTTTTCATAGATAAACGACATTAATCACATATTTATGCCTATTATCACTGAACATATGAATAAATACAAAGGATTATATTTGGAAATCTCATGAACACTTATCCGGATATGCAGGAAGTATGCTAGCACAAACTGAAGTCTATGAATTAATACAAATTAAATATGTATGGTAAATGCAATCCAATGATAGAGTCAAATAGTTTGTTATGACAGAGCCTGCATTAATCATAATTATTGTTCTTCCACGAAATATTGGTACTAAGTTTAGCTTTCTGTGGATGCAGAGTTTAATGAGTACATATAAATATATAGATTTAATTTTTAGCTTTTTGTTTTTAAAATATTAAATAAAAATACACTGAATTAAGCTGAGAATTTAAAATTAAATTACATAGGGTAAAAAAAAGTAAAAGGAATAAGTTTCAATATTATTTGTCAAATAATTTAAAAAAAACATTCACTTTAAATATTTATACAACGAAAATATATCAAAAATAATATTTTTGTTATAAATATTTTATATTTACTGAGAAACAAATGATTTTTATATCACATTATTACAAAATGAATGTTTTCTAGAAATTTATAAAAAATATAGAAGGTAAAGTAAACAATAGAAATCAATGTTGTTATCATAATTGCCATCAATATATATTTATCTAGCATTTTTGAGACAATTTTTATTTTGTGAAAAAATATAAATCTTATTATTAAAAGTAAAGAATTAATTTGCAGTAATAAATTCAATTGAAAAGGTTTTTAATCTCTGTGTAAATAACGTTATACTATGCATATATTATATTTCAAATGTTTTTTTGTAACAATGACAATATAAGAAACGTTTTTCGTAGCAAAATTATTTTATATTTAAAGAAATAAATTTTTTATAATTACGAAATTCGTGCTTAAGGATCTCTAATTTTAACTAATAACAACAAAAACGTTTCCTATACAGTTGCATTAAATTTACTTAGTAAATAATTTATTTCTCTTATGAATTAAAAGATTAAAACTGCAAATATTAGAAAAATGATATTTTAATGTTATTTTTATGTTGAACTTACAATGTTGTTTTTATGAGACTAGAAAAGACATTATAATATTTATATTTAGTATTCGATTAATTATTATTCAGAAAATAATGTCTAATAAGTATTGTTATTAAAAATTGTAAACAAATTTATAAAATCCTAAATGGCTGTAATTAAAGGCTAAACAATACAGAAATACATATAAGGGAAAGAATGTTTCATGTATGATTTGCTGAATTACGATGGTAATATCATGATATGACTATAAATATTTATTGAAATGATTGAAATGTTTTTTCTATCTCACATAAATTTTGGTAATAAATTCTATACATAAAAGGTCATAATTTAAATAAAATAGAAATTTGATCTACTAAAATCTAGATAGAGTAAAAAAGAATAAAATAAAATAGAAACTTGACATTTAAGATCTAGTACTGAAGAAAAAATTACTCATGTATGAAAAATTTTTCATTTGATTGCAAATATTTTTTAACTGTTTCTTATTTGAGATATATGTCTACTTTGATATGAAATCCAAAATAAGTTTATTTTTAGCGACTTGAAATTTATAATTTAGTTTAAAACATACTATTCTTACAAAGTAAGTAAAGTACAAGGACATCATTCTAGTTTATCATTTCTAACTTCGAAAACGCTGTGGCAGAAAGATTATCTGAATTAGACTATCAGCTTACAGTTAAACTGATCTAGGAAAATTTTTTCCCACATCGAATTTAACTTTATTCAGGTTGCTCCACTTTTATACATTGATAGAAAGAAAGATCACCTGGATAGCCTATGATGACTGAAAATGACTATTCAGTATGAGCTCCATATGACCTTTTGTTTCAATTTGATAACAATTTGTAAATTAATTTTATAGCTAGTTTAGTTATTCATTTTATATTGAATTGTTTTGAAAATATTCATTGTAAAGCAGTTTCTTTCCTTACTAAATTGTAATTTTGGCAACTGTATTTGTTCAAGATTTAAAATTAGTTAACGAAGGTAAATTAACACTTAGATGATAGTATTTCTCTTATTTTATTTTATTATTTTAAATTTTCAGTGTAAGTACTTCAAAAATTCTTATCAATGGTCAGAAAAACACAGTATTTTTAGAATTTCATGGTTTCCTCTGTTTCTCTGCAAACGTTATTTATGTAATAAATAACTACATGATTTCTTGTCATTTAACTTAAAAATTAAATAAGAAGAAATCATAACTGGTTACGAAAAATACGAAATTAATGAACAGATAAATATAAAAATCAAAATTATAAAACTATGACACGAATCAAACGTCTTCAAATCTTTTAGGACTAGATATATTTTGATAATTTTTTTTTTAAATGACACACTTTTGGTTAATCCAAGCATTCAATTTCATCTGCCATTTCAATTTTAAGAATATTTTTATTATTAACTTATTTGGTGTTCAATGCTTAGTTGTGATTCTCATATCTTGTTTTATAAATTATTCACTTTTTTTAAAAAATACATTTTAAAATAATAAATATTATTATTCTAAAATTTTAACTTAAAAATAAAAAAACATAAAGTAGTAAAATGTTATGTATAACGACATATTCTGTCATATTTAATAATAATCAAATACTTCACAAAATATATGAAATTTCAAGTTAATGCAAATTATTTTAATAGTAATTTTTTAAGAAAACTAATACATTGTCTTTAATTAAGTGTTACTAATTTATACATAAATAACGAATTGAGAATGAGAATGTAAAAAATTGAGAATGAAATATATTTAAGTGCAAACCTAAAAGAAGAATCTTTTTTCTAATTTATTTGCAAACAGTGCACACTTTTTGTCTCATATCAGAAAATACTTTTAATTAAATTGAAAATACAGTATAGCTAATTTTTTTATTTTGAGAATAATGTTCATCAAGCATTAAGAATAACTCCTTCAGCATTTTTTTAAAGTTGTCTTCTAAGAAGTAATGTGCAGAAGAAACTATTTACTGCATTGCTTAAGATTTGTTCTTTTAGTTGTTAAAAAAATTTTTTTGAAGAGAAAAAATTTATGAAGGTACAAAAACATACTTCTCTAATTGCATATAAGATATACAACCAAAAAAATAGCTTTTAATTAAAAATGAAACAATTGAATCACTCTTATGCTTAAAAGCTCTTAATTCATTAATAAGATTTTTTTGTTCAACGATTTAGTAAATTTAGTCTTTTGAGAAAATTAACAAAACATTTGTATAATTCATTTTTAATCTGTTTCTTTTGAACATTGTTTTTAGCACTTTAATTTTTTAAAAAAAATACTATTTTTGGTAAATTTCTTTCAAATTTTTCAAAAATAAATTTAAATAAGCTTGAGCGTAATTTAGATACATCAAGATATTTCAGTTTAAAATAAAAATAATGTATCATATGTGATAAATAAATAAATTTCATTAGATATTTGTTAATGACTACTTAATGGGGAAAAAAACCTTTTACTAAATAGATAAATAATTGTTTACTCAGTTATCAATATATGAAATTCCGCTTTTTAAAAGTAATTTTTTGCTTGAATTTCTTGTATATTATTAAAAAAAACTAATCTTACAGTTTTTCAAAAAGAACATAGAGTCAATTCATTAATTTCAATTAAAGCTAATTTTACTTTGATAAAGATTGGAGCTGCATATAGGACTGATACTTAGGATAAAAATTTTTAAAAAATTCTGTATTAGAGGTGTTTTTTAAAGTGATATTTGAAAAGTGTAAAGTGTTTATGAGCCTTGAAAAATCATTACTTAATTTAAAAGCAATGGATTCTTTTTCATATAAAAAGAATATAAGATAAAAAAATATATGTAAATAGAATGTGTGGATAAATTTTATTTGCCTGATCCAACAATCCTATATGCAAGTCATATAGGCAGTTAATAATATATGCAAGCAAAATTCCATCTTTTACTAAAATTTAGTTTTATTGACTCTTAGAATGTTTTTTTGTAATCTCATTTTACATGAGTAAGTATAAATATAGCAGGGGTGGCCAAACTTTTGGTATCCGGGGTCTATTCCACATTTAAAAAATCGAAGGTGGTTAACCAATGGCAGAGCTAAATTAACGTACATATTTATTTTCGGTAACAGGGAAAAAAATGGTAAATTATGTAATTTTTCTAAAAAAACTTTATATTAATATTTTCAAAATAAAAATTTACTGACGAAAATAATCAAAGTATTCATATATCAAAAACTGACCATCCTATTCTGTTCTTTTAGTTGAAATTTGGCACTGTATATCTACGACATTATATTGTAGCTGGTACGAGCTTATTGCAATGTATAAACATGAAATTAAATGTTCATCTGTTAAATGCGACCAATGTTTTTTTTTTTTTTTTTTTTTTCATGGTTGAAAAAGCAGATTTGCAAAGATACCTCGATCCAAAGTATGATTTTAAATACAAAAACAATTAGTAAATATTCTGAAACGTTTCCTCGGAAATTAATTTCCAAAGATCAGTATCGCTAAATATGCTCTGGATTTAAGAAATATATCGATTCGAGAAATATATCGCACTGTAGTAAATTTTTATTTTAAATAATTCATTGATTTGATGTCATAAATTAAATTATTAATATCCGAGGTCATTATCGGAATAATCGCGTTGACTACCTAAAATCTCTTCGCGGTCTACCAGTCGACCGCGGTCGACGTCTTGGCTACCCCTGAAATATAGCATAAATTTATTGTAATTGTAAAGAAATTTAAAGATTTTACTCATAAATTCTATTATTAAAGCATTAATAACAATTTATTTTCTTTCATTAAGCTTATTTTAGTCAACTATATATTTCAAATGTAACCCAATTTGATAAATCATAATTTATTTTTACTTTAAGAAGCAAATATTTTCCACGCTAGAGGTAATTATATTGCAGTGAAATAAATTACATAAATGATTAGTTATAGTTCCTCGCGATGTATATATTTAAATTAAAGAGAAGTTTAAATGTATTGTGGTGTGTGTAAAAGGGATGTTTTTGATACATATACTTTATTATAAATTTTCTGATATCCTGTCGTATAATGCTCTATTCCAGTGTTTGGGTTTAGTAAAATATATAACTTTTGTTAACTGTGTCTGTAATGAATGCTTAAATCTGTTTTCATAGACTATATTTTTTGCAAAAAGGAAAACACTAAAAAGCATATAATTTTTCTGAATTTTTACAATTTTGCATACCTGGTAATATTTACCGATTCGATATATTTTGTACTTTTTAAGTAATGACATTTCACTTAAGACAAAAAATAGCAGGCAATACCTAGTGAATTACATTATTTTGCTGTTTTAGAAATTGTTAATGTTCAATTTATTATATTATGTAAATGACAGACTAAAACTGTGAAATAATAAAAAATTCATTTCAAACTCTATACTATGTAAATACTTTACATTATTTCTTGCATTCTTAATTTAATAATTTTCTATTTAGCTAGAAGAAATATTTTGTTATGACGTAACTGAGAAGTCAATCTTTGATATCTACAGATAATAGAATCAAATTTATAGTAATTCTTTCTGACCCTAAAATTAATTATTATCAAAAATATAGTTGAATTAAGATAAATAATTAGACAAATGTTTAATTAAGTTGTAATCTCAACACCAATTGCGATCGACATAAAACTTTTCAAACATGAATAAAATTATATATACCTAAATTAATAATAATAATTAAAGGAAACAATAATAAAAAATTCATGAAAAAAAAATTGTCAATGTTCTAAATTAAAGTTTCATAGATTTTAGTGTGCAAAACAAAATCTAAAAATATTTTTTTATTTACGTATAGAAAATTATTGAATAGAATATAAAAAACTAACCTATGATGCATTTATTAATAATATTTTTCAGACAATATTTTTTGCTAAATTTTATTTAACTTCATTGGAAGTTGCTTACTTCCAGCTATTTAAAGTTGTTGAAATTTTTATGAAATTGCATTACTTTTTAAATTTGATTAGTCAAAGTATAGTTAAGCTATTCTCAAAAATTACATTTGTATTTATTTATTTATTATCATATTTACATAGAAAATAGAGAAGAATAATGAAACACATTAAGATTGATATTAAAATGATAAGATTGTTATACTTGTAACTACTATTGTGCCACTTGAGTAATTGCTATCACAATATTTTGTGAAATTTGAACAAATTAATTAATAGATACTCTATTACAGGATCATGAAGTAACTCATTAATATATTTCCGTTTCCAAAGAATACTTCATTGCTTAGAAATCCTCTTTAACGTCTATGATTTTAACTGCAATTGTATGTTTTCACATTTTAATTAATTACTCTTCCTCTCTGGAGAAAATTCTAAAGATTATTCAAGTAGCCGTAATTTGTTGACATTAGAATATTTCAGACCTAATTATACTCTTTTACAGAAAATGTATTCAATTCTAAAATTTAGTTGAGAAGTCATCCATTAAAGACAGTTCGGTTTCGCATTTCATTAAACATACTTTCTTTGACTCTTGACAATTCCTTTCCTTAAATACTATTAAAATAACCTTTTATAAGCTTAGTGTAAGAATATGAATGTTGCTTACGATTGATGTGCAACTGCGTGTAACACAGCTATTTTAAAGAATTGCGGGTGCCATTTATATTAGTTGTTTTAGTTTCGAGCTGGTTGTTTGAACTATTTTATATTCATATAAATTTCACTTTTTTATCTTTAAATAAAATTTTCATACATACGTTATGCTTCAGATCTATTTATTTCTTTTTTTAGAAGACTATTTAAAGATACACTAAATAAAAATACTTACTTGACTGCCTTTGAAATTGATAGTATAGCAATTTATGCTTTAAAATATTTCCTTGGTAGACACTTAAAGTAACATACTTTTACAAAAATCTGAAATTGACTTAAAATAAATATAAGTACAAGTAAACAGGAAGTATAGATGTAAGTTGATAATGCATATGCACATATAGAAGTAAAAAAATGTTTAGATATTTCATGATTTGTAATTTATAAACCAAATTTATTACCTCAAATGATTTCTGCTATGAATGAATTTTTCAATGTTCAAAAAGTTTTCTAATTTTATTCTGTTTGAAATTCTGGGTAAAAGAATGAGCTGAATATTTACAAAATGCATGCACAGATCAATTACAGATCTTTAGCCCTGATTATTGTGTAAAAATGGATTAGTCTAATAAAAAATTATAATATTAGATTTATATTTTTAAAGTGATTTTTCGATCACATTTGGATTTATGTATGATTATATTGATATTTGAATTAACTATGAAGAGAATAATCTTTAAAACTTCCAATTTTATGAATTTCTTTGTACTATAAACATCAAAGTAAAAAACAATCTTAATAATTAAAATTTTTTCGTATTAGATTAGGTGATCAATTCTTAACACATTATTCTTTAAATGAAAAATCTATACATTTACAAATAGATTACGAATTTAATTAATAATTTCGACAAAGAATATTTTAATTGTAGATTATAATAATTAATTTTACGATTGATGTGATATTTGGAAAACAAATATCCAAATACTGTTATGAAAATTAGATACTTTTCATATTCTTTCCTAAGCTAATGACACATTTTAAATTATATATATAATATATATATATAAAAATATATATATATATATATATATATATCAATACATTTATAAAATATCTTAACCAGTGGTTTCTATGAAACGCAAGTTCTATGTACAATCACGCATTTTCTTTTCAAACCAAGTTTTAAGCATTCATAATAATGATATTGATACTTCATTTTGGTATTTGCACACTGATTAATAGCCCTTATTATTTTATTTCTAAATCAAATATTGCTTTGCATTAAAAAATTAAAATTTTTTAAAATTATAAAAAAATTCTTATAAATTTTTATCATTCTCGTCAAATAAAAATTAAAATGTACATTAATAGCTTTTTACAACAAGATGTTTTTCTATTTTTAAAACACTAACACGAGTAAAAAAAATTTGAATATTATAAGGTTCCATGTCAATATACAGGAAAATATTGGTTTTTGTTAATAAAATAATTTCAGTGTTTTGTTAAACAATTCAAATTTATTCCATAGATTCCTTATTAGGTAATATTCTGTGAAATTTTATAATTTTCTATGTATCTTTACACACTCAAAATGACATACAAAAATATCATTTGTCTTTTTGAGAATTCAAGGTAAGGTGATATAAGCATTTTATAAATAATGAATTTTAAATAAGTTTCAGGGACAAAAAATACAAATTCTATCTCTATTTATTTACTTATTAATTTTAAAATTTTGTATTTTATAGAGATTGCTTATAAGTTCTATGTCTATGAATATTTTTTTCATATTTTTAAAATCTCTTAATAACATTTTATTACAAGAAGAATAACATATGCATAGCAAAACCCTAATTATGTTTCGAAGTAATTCCATTTTCCAAAGAAAATTTATCAATTATATATATATTTATCAAATACACTCTGTCAATAAATGTTTTAAAAATTCGTCTCACATTTCATATTTTTCTTCTAACACTAAATTTTTTTTATTCTCTACTCATTAATATTGTGAAAACATAACTGCTTACCTTTTAAACTGTAAAACAAAAATATAAAAAATATATTTAGAATTAAGTTCTTCTTATCATTTCATTAGGTATATAGAGGTAAATTATAATTTTTTAGTTTTTATTAAATTTTACAGTTTATTGAGCTGTTTTAATTATGTTTTTTAAAAAAATCTAATGCATTTTTATGCTAAAGATATACTTATTTAACTCATTATGATCATGGAAATTATATTTACTATTTATTTTAATGATATTTAATGAAGAAACGCATTTTTATCTTTATATTTCAAATTTTGTCAGAAATAATCAAAAAGTAATTGCTTATTTTAAACAATTTTTTTCTTTGTTGCTACAAATATGCAAATCATAATCATATTAAAATGCAACAAATTATTTAATCCTATTTTCCCATTCTATTTATTTTTTAAAATTAAGTCAGTGCAAAAACTCTTGTATGCATTATTCAACAATTTTTAAAAAACAAATTCGTAATTTATAATTTAATTATATTATCAGAAGATTATTTTTATTATTTTAAAACTCTTTAGAAAAGAACAAAAAAGTAATGAATTTTTATCATTATTTCTCGAATTACTGTTTAAATTATAACACAAATGATTTAAGTGGAATTTTCAATAATTTAAAATGCAGTTTGCCGCATTACAGCTTATACACATCACCAATTTTTTTTATATTTCGTCAAACTTGTTTTATTTAATATTTAATTTAATATTTTCATTGATAAGTTTTTTTCAAAATAATTTATTTCTATTTTAATATCACTTTCTGTTGTTTCAAATGCATATAAAAATAAGTCAGGTGAGTACAATTTCTGCGCTAGTTATTATACCATTGTTTACTAGCGTAAATAGAAACAATAAAATGTAAACAATTCTTTATATTTGTAAATATTACTTCGTAATTATATACTTATATATTGGTTATACTGTTGTATAATGCACGATTGCCAGAAATTTCACCTTTCAGTCCAAAAAGGGGCGAAACTGTTTTATTCGTAATTTTGAAGCAGGGACTTAACAGCCCTGACTTGGCTTGCAGTTCCAACATGTGTTATTTCACAGGGAGCACATTATGACCACGAAATATTTAATATATCCCAGCCATTATCAGTGAATGTGGCGGATCTTCAGTTACGCCAATATTCTAATTCATTATCTTCCAGTAACGGGAAGTAAAGTCCTTACCAAACAGGACAGGATGGCCGCATAATGGATATAAATAAATGCTAGGAATTAATATATCTTAATATAGTCTACTTATAAAAAATCAGCATATTCAAATGATATAATTCCAAAATAAAATATAAACAAATACTTAAACTTCAGAAGTAACATAAGAAATACATTATGTCATATTTTTTATCTGTGTATAAAGGAACATGTAAAAATATTTTTGATTTGGTTATAGGTGCAGAATTTTCAAGGGTGAATAGTTTCGAGCATTAATTTAGATTTAGAATATTGGAGTTACTTACTAAATTTACAGATTCAAGCCAGTAGCGTTTTCATTGAAGAATAAAATTTAAGAAACAAGGAACAATGTGAGGAATTCTATAAGTAATCTATTTGATAAGTACAACAGATGCATTCACTTGAATAAATTTCCATTAAATGGGATAGTTTTGATTTGATTGAATAATCTGCAATAAAATTATTTTTACAAATATCTTGTCATTGGAGATATTTATTTTATTAAATTTAGCAATAGATTTTATTATAGATAAAAAAAATAATTTTTTACCTGTTTGAGAAATTAAAATCTCGGCTCATACGATTCGATGGCATGTTTCTGATGTAATATAGAAAATATGAAGTTGCGAATCTAAATTTGCAATAAAACACTGTGCAAGTTAAAAATAATTTTAATCAGTATTGTTCATTTTTTCATTTGATAAGTATGACTTATATTTAATTCCCTTATAACTGTTGATAATTTTAAAAATGGATAAATTTTACATAAAATAATGAACATTTTAAAGCAAATGTAATTATTATCCAATATAGTTTATTTGAAATCATTTTAGAAAACATTCTTTCCAATTTAAATGAAAAAATTGATTCTTAAATTGTTATTATTCTTGGTGTAAAACCATGATTAAATGTTCAAACTATGGTCTTGATTCAAACTCCAACAATGAAAAAATGTTCATAATAAGAAATGATATCAATGTCTTAATGAGTAAGATCATATAGGATAATTAGGCTTTAACGAGAAAAAGAATGCCCTGTTCCATATTAGGATAATCCTTCAAATTGATAGTATTTTAGTTAAATAGTTATAAAGGGAAATAAAAGTTATTTAAATTATGTTTACTTATACGATGAATAATATGAATATGACAGTTTCAATATATGAAATCCCTGAAGTAAAAACATTTTCTACCAATAAGTTATACTCAAATTTCTACAATGAAAAATATTCTTTATAAGGAATAGTGGCCGAACTGTCAACCATGAATATTTCTTCAGTTGCACATTAACAACTTTTTGAATCAATGTCTTGAAGTTTAGTGAGATTTAACAGAGGAAAATAGATCATAATCGATATTAGATTAATCTACCTGGCTTTTGAAATTCCTTTTAAAGTTAGTATTTCTTTAGACATATAAAATCTTACTTCTTAGTTCATAAAATAAAAATCCTACCTAGTCGATAAAATTTAGAGTAAAATTTAATATAAATGATAAAAAGTTGTATATGCTTCTTTGATTAATTTCTTTCATGTATTATTCTCTGTATTTAATAATTTAATATGAATTCAATAGTTTAGTTATAAATGTGCTTAAAAACATATTAAGTTTCAATTACTACCACATTCTTTTCAGATTTCATTTACTTTATGCTGAACATCCTTCAGCAGATCTCAAATATTATATATACTTACAAATATTATATACTTATGAATATTATATACTTATGAATACTATTTGAGAAAGTACAACAGGTTTACGAAATTTGTTTTATTTTAAATATGCATGTCAATATTCTTATAGTATGACATTCATTTTTATAGATTACGGATTAAAAACTTAATAGATCTTCTATTAAATTTTCTATTAATATAAAGTCAAATGTCAGTATTAATTTGAGACCACAAGCAGTAACTTTTTAAAATATAAACTTTACAAAGTGTATTAAATATCTTTGAAAGTTCCCAAAATGTTCATAAGATTTTCAAAATACCTAGGAAAATGTATATTTTAAAAAAATATTAATAAGAACATGATATTATACTTTATGTTTTTATTAATTTTTTCAAATATAAATTTATAGGTATAACAAAAATTATGTTCTTAATAATTATCAATGTAAAAATTATTAAGAAAATAATGTCTTAGGTCATAAAACTGTGAGACTTGTGTAATCGTAAAATGCATTATTTTGTTTCAGTTATAGATGTCGGTATTTTTATGGCTGTCACATTTTCCAGATATTTAAGACGATAATCAACGCAACAATTTAAAAATTGTTAATTCTTAAATTACATATCTGCATAGAATTTAATAAAACTATTAAATTTGCTTTAAAAAATTAAAACAAACTCTTTTTAAAAGAGAAACAGAATTTATGAACTTCCTAATATATATTTAATTTTATGACATGAATTTATTTATTAATAATTTAAGGGTTTATTATATACTACATTTAATGTATACTTTAAATTTTTAACAATTTGCTTTTCAACATCGTATTCCCTGTATCAAAACTAATTCTACTGTTTCTAACAAGAAAATTACATTATAGGGGCATTAGATGAAGATCATGCATCACTTAAATTATTTTGCACTGAAACATTTCTTAAAGGTTTTTAAAAATGATTTGAAAAGAGATAACTTAATTAAATTGTACTATTTATTGTTCTGAATGAAAACTATCTTCAGATTTCAGAAGCTTGATTAAATTAATGAAATTATCTTATCTGTGCTTGACATTTGTACATAGAATCATAAATTACTAATACAAGAATTTAATTCCCACTTTTAGATTTATTTAAAAGCGAAATAAATTTTGGAAAAGGAGAGATACAAAATATTATTTACAATGTACAAAATGACGTATTTTTCTACAAAAAAAATAGAAAAATAACTATGACTCTCTTACTCATATACATAAAATAAATAAATATAAACTTAGAACTTTGCAAAATGTAAATTAGAACTTATGCAATGATTTTTACTTTTTCAAACAAGCAAAATTTTATTTAACAATTTTTAAAATATACTGAGCCTTTACATAGCAAAGAAATATTCCAAAAAATTATATTAAATGTTTAAAGCATTTTTTAAAAATGTGCTTTGAGTGCGTAATTGTAATTTTATTTTTTTAATTAATTAGATTTAATTTGAAACGTCTGTTATTAAGAGTGTTTATTTATTTTGTAAACACGATTAAAAAAGGATATTTTGATATTTGTATATGTTAAGGAACTACATATTAGTGAAATGAATATTTAAGCTTTGTTTCCTATGAATGAAGATAGTTTTTTCTTAGAAAAATGAACTAAAAACTGTTAAACTATTTTAAATTATGCTAATCTATAAAAAATGAAAAGTGTAAATTTGATATTTGCATTTTTTTAAGCCAAAAAATATTTAAAGTCAAAATTTACTTATTATTGAAGATTATTATTTCCTTTTAATAAATAAATATTATTATTAAAATATTGAATTAAACTAAAATTAAAATTTAAACATAATATGTTTCATTATTAGTCTGCTTTTTGGATTACATTTGAGTCGTTGAAAAGTGTTCTTATCAACCAAATCTCCTAATATGAAAATCTTTTTGCCTGTGAAGACATCCTTTCAAATTTTGTATAAAACATAGTTTCAACACAAAAACAAATGATTCAAATTTGTGATTATTTTATTATTATTTTCCTTTATTTCAGGAATTTCATCTCTATGCATTCAGAAAAACAATATTAAATATTCCAAAATAATAATACAAATTTAGTTTTTTGATTGAAATAAATAACATACATCTTACTTATAAATTTTTTGAAGGAAAGAAGGTGTACAATTTTTTGGTGAATTTCAAAAGAAAATTTTATTAGAATTTTTTATACTTCAGAAATTTATTTGGTTGGTTGGGTTTTAAGGCACAATGTCCAAAGTTTATTTGGAATTAATGATGCAAAATAGTTCCTAATAAAATAATCTCCTTATTCAAGGTAAAAATCGCGTAATTTGTTTAAAAGCAAAACTAATTGTATTTAAATAATTTCTCAATTTTAAATTTCTTCGCACATTTTCTCAACAATGGTCAAATTATTATTTATATAAATTAAATAATACATATTGTAAACATACACTTACTGGTTAAAAATGCTTTGCATATACAAAATTTGGAATAAAATTGGAAATACTATAATGAAATTTTATTAACATATAAATTCTTGCATTTACGTTACAATCTTTAATGATTTAGATAGTTTAATTAAGCCATTCATATTGTAAAATATTTCAGATCTTTAATTACTTTCTTGTAAACTGCACATAATTTTATTCTTCGCATTTCATCCACATACACCCACAACTTCTTACGGCAATTCTTCAATTTAAAGCAGATTTTGCAAAATAAATAAGTAGTATACAGATATACAAATCAAAAAATGCTTAGAAAATTTGCCTTTTTCGTACTTTCGAAATTAGATATGATATTCTAGCAGAAGAGCTCTCTCGTTAAAAAACGCATCATCCAATGTTCCCCAACTATATTTCTGATTTTCAGATTCAACCTTTCTATAATTGTTATTCCTGTATTACATTAAATACTATTTTATTAAAATTCTAAAAGTATAGTACTTTTAAGATATTTTTACAAGGGAATCAAATTACAGATTTTTTTTAAATATTGCGTATTATACTGAGTATTGTCGTGAAAATAGACAAATTTCAATCATATTCTAAGGAATTTGTGTACGCTGATGATTTTCTAGAGTTTTAGTGTTCTAATTCAAATATTATCGATATTAAAATAATTATACTATTAAAACTATTTAGTTACCAAGAAAAGAGTTTGATCTTCATTGTTTTCAAGTTTATATTTTCATAAATATCTTTACAACAAATTAGAATAAATGACTGATAACTCTGACAAAATTTAATCATATTTGAAATTTTTTTAATACAATTTATGAATTCTTTAATTTCTCAAGTGTGAATTTTAAATTATAATATAGCATATATCTGCGTTCTTATTTTTTTAACTTATAATCATTTATAACTTGTTCTTTTTTAATTGTATTGTCAGTTTTTTGTCCTTTTTAAAAAACGCATTTAATTAAAATTAAGTGAATGCATGTACATTTAAGAAACTCTACGTCTGAGGAGAAATTACAATTAAAATAAATGCATATTCTCCATTTCTTAAAAATGATAATAAATAACGTCTTGTGTAGTCCATACTCTTAAACATTAAATAATATATATCATTACCCAATTTTCAGGAATATAAAATACTTTTTCATATTTTTAAATAAAACGTTCTTAGGAAAAAAATAAACAAACATGTCTCTGGTCTTAAAGAATTAAGTGGTATTCATTTATGATAAGCATTGTTCACAGGCTCGTTACTGTTAAATAATGAATTGATAAAAATATATTGTATTTTTTATATAGTATTTATTTATATAATATTTGTTTTTTATATAATATTTTTATTATATAACATTTATGTTATAAGAATTAGCCACTCGTTAAAAATATATGAATACCAAAAAACTGTATAAATAACACATTTATCAAAGTCAGATTCATCATATATTTTTCTATGCGTAACTTAAATTCGAATACAAGATTTCCTTGTTTTTTTTCCAAAAGTAGTAAAAATGTAACTTTCACAAATATATATACTTATACTGTCATGGTGAAGTAATTATATATTACTGTAATTTAAAATCATGTATATTTGCATTTATTTGAAAATATTCCTCTTAAGTTTTCTAACACATAAGAATTAGAAAGCTAATTTTAATGGACATCTTCTTAAATGCAATTAATAAGTTTACATTAAAGAATGCAATACAAAATTAATGCAAGGTTTGAATCAAATGGAAAACACAAGAAAACAAAGTCTTTAATTTCTCGGAAGCTCTTTGAAAAAACAGTGCATTCAATGAAAAAAAATCCAAGATTTATGTAATCTGTACGAACTGAATTGGTCGTAAATTTATACATTATGTAAAATGTTTTTATATTTTCAAAGTATATTTATGATATGAATATTTATTTTGTAATATTATAATAGCTAATAAATTATTTATATTAAATATTTGTTTGTATCTTAATAATACTCAAACTCAATATCGTTTTTTACATTATATTTAATGACATAATGGAATTACATCACAATTAATTGACTGGTAATAAATAAATATATATTTAAAAAATTTGTAGCTCATTTTGAATTGGTACCCTAAAACTTAAATATAAAAATAATTATTCTTTTTAAAATTTAAAATATACTAACAATTTTTTTTCAAATTAAATATAAATATATAAAAAAGAACAGGTGTAAATCATATATTAAGTGTTACTCCTTTAATTAAAAAATATTTTGCGAATTAAAATTATCGTAATATTTTATAAGCTAATTTATATAATATATAAGTAAATATAATAAAATAAATAAATCTTGATTCCTTTGATACTCCATTATCAGTATTTATCCATTAAACTTGAGGACTGCGCAAACTAAACTTTCTTTGAAATAAATTGTTTTGCTAAATAAATTTGATCAAATATGAATCATTTTTAACTGGAATATATTTTGGCGAACTTCTGAAAAAAAATATATACCGCAACTAAAGATGCATTTCACTAATGCTTCTTTATATACCTGAAATATGCAAGCTGTTGCACTCCTGAGTTAACATTACAAGCTAAAGCTCCATAAAGAGCCGAACATTTGAAAAGCTGAGAAATGGAAAACATTTCTTTCCAAGGAAATGAAGGTAAGATATAAATGTTATCCCAACTGTAAACACAGGAGCGAAATAATAGCTCTGCATTTTGTGCTTAACGATATCGTCATTCTTTTTCTTTACTTTCTGAGTTAAAAATAAATAAATAAAGATGACTTAGGCAAATGTCCTGGTGGTACGAAATTCAAAACGTCTTTTTTAGGATTCAACACTTTTACAGGAGTAAAAAAAACAAAATAAGAAGTACAAATACTACAATGTGGTCTTGACTGCATTGTTAACAAGGAGTCGCCAGTACACAAAAGTGTCTTTTTATTATACATGATTTCACGGTTGTTTCCGAAACGGAAGCGAAAAGAAAAGGAAAAGTAGGTAAAACTAGAAAAATGGAAGTTTATGCTAATATTAATATTTCAATTTTAAATTCTAAATGTTTCCTTCATCTGGAAATACTGCTGCTTGGGCACCACTTCTTTATTTTTCGCATTTGTAGGAAGTTGGAAAAAAGTGTATTTGTGCGACATACAGGTGTTATCCACCAGAAAAAAATCAAGATTTTGAAAAACTCCTTTTTAGTGATATTATTACGAATGTGAAAATTTTTTATTCTTTTTTTTTTTTACTTCTAGTAAGGAAGGAGGAAGAATAAATTTTACGAGTGTCTTGGAAAATATGGAGCTGAAACGCAAGTCAGAGTAAATTTACATTATATTTGCAGATGTTGAAGGATATCAGCATTGATTTCTTCTTAGTTTTTTGTCTCTTTTCTTTTTCTTACTTTGCTTATGAAGTTTTGCATAGTCTTACAAAGTGAGACACTAAAACTGCTGTAGAACTTGTATAAAATTGCTTAAGAATTAATTGTATTTTAGAACGAAAGGGAATGTATATTATTCAATTAGTAATCTATTTTGATATATTCAATTTTTATAAAATAATTATTTCCTATATTATTTTAAAAGAAAATTATTCTAAAAAAATTTATTAGTGTGCTAAACAATTAAATGAATTATCAGTTCATCAAAATTTCAATAACTTGGCATTATACAATATTTATTTGCACTGTAGCTTACAATTATAAGTATAAATTGTAATATAAACATTCTTCAATGATACATGACAGTACTAAATTAAGATACCCGTTTCTATTTGTTTATTTAAAGATCAAAAATATCCTGCATCAACAAAATCCGTAAAGCCATTGTTAATATACAATTCAATATGCTTCATCTTAAAAAAAAGGAGCACCACTTGGAAAAATTTATCACGCTGGTGTTTATAATAACATTACTTCCTATAATTTTATTGCAATTTTCATTAATTATGCAATTTTTATTTAAAACTTTTAGCTTAAAAAAGAGAGCATCTTAAAAAAGAGAAGAACCAATTTAATAAATTTATCACGCTGTTGTTTATAATAACTTTTCTTTCTATAAATTTATTGCTATTTTTATTGAAACACAATTAAAGAAAATCCACTTTTGACTTTAGTATAATGTATGGTGTTTCTTTATACCACCTCATACTTTACGGAAAAGATTTAAAAATATCTTCTATACACTGCAGTCTGCATACAAACTTATTTATTTTGAAAATGTAAAATCAATGTTTTTTAAACAAAAATTAAAAATTGATAATCAACAATCGCAATTTATGCCAAATTTAATGAAAATAATGCTAAAATCGTAAAGAATATTTTTAATTCAAAGATATTTTGCTTCAATCATATGGTAAAAAACAGCTGTGATAACTTAAAAAATTTTATCAAGACGGGTAACTCAAATATATCTATTAATGCTACATTAAATGTTTACACTATAAATTGTTAAATTCCAAAAATACTAATGAAAAAATTATTATGTACTCAAAACAGTTTTTAGGGGACCTGTTATAGTGTTTTTAAAATATTTCAATAATAACATTAAATAATAGTAATTTTTAAAGAATAATTTTCGTACATCATCTAAATAACAATGAGTGGGAGTACATAAGTTAATTAGAATTCTAAAGATTTTGTAAAATATTTGTTTTAATGAACTACTTATAATGTCCGTTTGTTATATAAAAATGATGAAAAAATATCAATTACTTGCTAATTTCATTTGAATTTTGGGACAGGATATTTTTTAGTGTTTTCGTAATTATATTCCATGACAATTTTTTTTAAATAACACACGAAATTACTTGCTATAAATTAACAAGTTATTGGTAATTCCAGAATTGTCGTTCATAAACTCAACCTAATATAGCCTCAATTAAAATTCTTCATAGTCAAGCTATAACTGTTTCATTTTTCTATTTCTATTTTTTTTTTCATTAATTAAGTTCTTTTATTTTTTTGATCAACAATTTCATATTTTTTTCAAGATGCAAAAGATACACAAAAAATAAATCTATTATGAAATCAGTGAAAGAAGTAATATAAGCAAATATAGTTGATAAAATTTTGTGCATTTCAATTGGGCTATTTATATCTCTTAACAATCACCATAAAAATTTACAATATGATTTGCAATATTTTATATTATTTTGATTGGTAAACCATTCATATACTTTTATAGTTGCATATCGCCGATAATTAGAAACCATTTGATACTCAAAATGGGAAATAATTCATTTCTTTTTTATACGTTGGTGTTTCAATTTTCTGTCTATTTATAAAAATAAAGCTTAATTGCCAATCCAAAATCATTACAATAGCAAATTTTCATTACAATGTAAAACTTAACAAATGTATTATTATCTTAAATTTATTCATTTTATTAATACAATGGTTTCCAAAAATTAAGGAAAATTCACAAATATAGCGGCAATTCTTCCAAAAATAAGACATCTCAATGAAATTTGAATATGTTGGTAAGTAAAACTAACTGAAGAATATGACATTATGCACAATAGTGACTCTGCTATCAAAATATGTCATTTTCGAGGAGCATAAAAATGGATGACTCAGAAGAAAGCGACAATTGTCGTGTGTACCTGAGAATAAAAATCAGATATAGTGAAATCGCAATAATGATTTCCATACTTCATTTGACGGAACAGTTTTGAGTGCGAGCTATTGAGAGGCAAGAGACAGAAAAAGTCAGATAGAAGTGACTAGATAGTTGAATGTAAGTTCATTTGTGATTCACAGACTTTGTGTCAACAGTATCTTTACTTGAATTTGGCATCTAGAAGCTTCAGTCAAGGACGTACACATGGTCACCACTAGTACCGATGACCGATATTTGTCATTATGCGCACAAAGGAATAAAACACCAAATCTGCTGAAATCAGATTCTTTCTGGTGCATAACTGGTGCATGTGCTGTATTCCTTCTCGGGGAATTCATACCCATTTTTAAGATACTTTTCCTATACCAAACTCATTTCTCATTTGTTCATTGTATACGTATGCTAATTTTTATATAACACCTTGATTGTCTGGTGATTTTTTTAAGCTGTTTTATACTTTACTATAAGTTGAATGATTTTATACGTTTCATTGAATTCCACACATAATGTTTTGCGTTATCGTCATTTTCTGTGAATTTTCCTCAGTTTATGATTAATCAGTGAATTCTAATCATAAATAATATAATTTTAAT
>JAPDSC010024992.1:0-85111 GCA_026290005.1 Latrodectus geometricus
GATTAATTAGAAAATAAACCATTTTTATTCAATAAAAGCAATTTATTTGATATTAATAAAATATTAAAAAGCTTTTCATTGAACAAAAAGTTTCTAAGATAATAAATTTTAGCGTAACTTAAGAAATACCCAAAAATTATATTACGTGTAATTTGGTTAAAAAGAATACTTCAAAAAAAAAAAAAAAAAAAAAAAAACAATTTAATGCAACTTGTTTCATTTGTCATAAAAAGGATGTAAAAATATACTAATTTCCTGATTTCTTAAATGCGTACAGTAAAAGTTTTTAATAAATCAAGCTTATCTAACGAAAAATTAAAAAAAAAAAGCTTTGATAATGTGCTTAAACTAAGAATATGATAACGTGTGATAAGCTTAGAGTAATGAAACTGCTCATTACTTCAAGTTATGAGCATTGATAAATTGATAAATTTTACGTTAATTAAGCATTGATAAATTTTACACTTCCTTTCATTCCTATTTATACATAACAATTATTTTAACTTTTAATAATTAAAATATAAGTTTTTAATAATCATTTTTTTGTTCAATTTAGTTACTTCAAACTACTTTTGGTATAATAGAGGTATAAGACATATTTTTAGTTGATGGTTTTCTAGTTGCTGTTGTATACAAAACATCATTATAATAAATTAATTCTTTAATTTATAAATTTGAAAACAGTTTGTTTCTTATTATATTATTTTATGAACATTATCTAAAATTGAAAATTTAGAAATGAGGCAATTTTTTTTATTATTCTCTAACTATTCCAAGATTAAATTTAGTATACAGTTATAAAATAATGTAATAATGTAAAAATTGGAAATAATAAAATATAAAAGATAAAAAGTAAAACGTTTTGGATGAATAAAGTTAATTCTTAGTTTATTTGCATTATACATTTGTTCCTTGTAATGTAATTGTAATACTACTTATTATTAATTTATTTAATAATTTTGAAATATAATTCATTTTACAATTTTTGAAATAAAAAATCATTTTATATTATACTATTTTACTTTATGTGGGAATTTTAAACAATTAGTCTTTTTTTACTAACAACTGTCATTAATAGAAATTTCCATCATTTAAACAAATTTCATTTAATATGCCGTAAAAAAATCATTTAAATATAAATTGACAACTATAGGATATCAATTATCGAAAATAAAATATTTCAACTAATTACCATAAATTGATATAAGTAATGCCTAATATTATTTATATTTAGTTCAATGAGGTAATATAACAACAGATATAAAATCAAATAATACTAATTCTATTTTCAATAATTTATTTTATAGTGTGATAGTTTTATGAAGTGTTCTCTCTTGTGCGAGTTGTAAAATGCATTCTGTATTGATTCTTTATAAAACTCATTATATCATCATCAGCATTGGCACGACAGCCTTTTGTGGGCCTGGGCCTTCCTCAGAAGCTTTTTCCAATCTTATCTCCAATTCTTTACTTTTAGGATGGCAAAGTCCTCTTCCACACAGTCTTTCTATCTCTTTTTGGGCCTTCCTCTTGGTCTTTTATTAGAGGGGGTAAAACTCATTATAGGATGAGTGGACTTTAAAATTTTCGATTCGTTTTGCATAAATTATTAACACAAAATGAATAGAATATTTTAATTTATTTGAAAGGATGTTTACTTTAGTTTGAATCAATGAAAGTATTTGTGAGAATATATTATAAAAATATACAATTGACAACAAATGAAACATTTTTAAAAAATAATATTTTTGAAGTTAAAAGAAAAAGAATAAGTATTTTAAAAATCTATTCAGAGAAAAAATCATAAATATAATATTAGAGGAATAATACAATTAATTTCATATAGTACGATAATAATCTTAATCATTTGAAAAAAGTTATTTCAAATTCCAAATATTCCACAAGTAAAGCTCAAAAATTGAGCGACTGAATTGATCACAAAAAGAAAACATTTTTTGCCTTTAACTGGAACTTATGTCCATTCTTGAGCATCTATAAAGAATTTCTTTAAAGTTTTAATTTATTTTCCAGCAAAGAATTTTTTTAAAAATTTAAATCAAGTAAAGAAAATAGTGGAATAATTTTATAGTATTATCCATATTGTATTTTATCTCTTTTTAAAATAACAGTAAACATTAAAATAGAAAATTCCTTTTATTCTCTAAAAAGGAGTTGCAAGTTAAACTAAAAAAAAAATTATTTTCACCGAAACATATTAAAAATTTCGAAATAGAGTAGCACATCGTTATCATTCTTATTGGAATTATGTATTAGTGTGAATAAACCTTTACATTCTGGCTAGCTTTAGTTAGAAAATGAAACATTTCATGCTTTAAAGTAAAAGGAAATGTTGAGCAATTACTTCTTGTGTGCTTTCCAAATTACTTTTTGTGTTTTTTATATAGTAGAACCGTGAAAATGAAAGAGCAAAGTTTAATTGTTTTCCGCTTTTCTTAACTATACGAAGTTTTTCTCCTTTTTCTTAACTATTGCTCCTGTTCACAGAGTAGTTCACATTACATTTTCGTTGATAATTTTATTTTGATGTTTTCTGAAACCTTTTATCATGAGATATAACGAACGGAATTTTAATCTTTTCTCTTCAACAATTAATATATCAAAATAATTATTTTATACATACTTCTAAAATTTTTATACATATTTTTTAAATAATTTTAAATTTAAGAATTTTTTTTCAACAGTTAATATATCAAACATATTTTTTAAATTTGTATGTATATATTTTAATTAATTTTAAACTCAAGAAAGGAAGAATAGAGTGTAATAAGCCAGGGAGGTATTAATATCACAGATAATTAAAACAATAAGCAATTTGAAATTAATAATTTTGAAAAAAAAAGGAATTTATTTGAAAATTTCTTTTATTTATATACAGTACAAAAAAGAGCATATTTTTTATAAACTGCAACCATATTTAATGATTTTAGTTAAATGATTTAACAGAGTATGATGACATCATTAGCAACCCATATAATAAATGCATATCCCATTATCTATCATATGAAGCAAAAGAAAATATATTTACAGAAACAATTACTATAATCCACTCGTTATTTGTTTATTAATAAAAAGTTGTATAACTAAGAGCCTTTTTATTTTTGTCAATCAGTGATATAAGACTATGGCGATATATTGAATAACGTTATGGGTCAATAATGTTATCCTATCCAATGTAAAGTAATGTTATCCAATGTAACTTAACAGATAAAATACTATGGCCCACAAATATAGAATATATTATTATTAGAAAGTACGAAATGATTTAAAAACTAATATCGCAATTTCAAATACGTGTTTCTTAATATTGGAAAAGATAACACATTTTTATTAATTTTTTGGGCGCAAAGTTCCGAATATATTTTAAAACTGCATATTGATAAGAAAAAAATTATTATAAATCTTCACAATAAGATAATAAATTATTATATTTGAACTGAATATTAAAATAATATGCAAAATTATTAGAAATTTTATGTATTCAATAAAATATACAAAAGGTTTCGTATATAATGTGAAAGAACTATTTTTAACTTTTTAAAGAATTTGTTGTCGAAAAAGGTAAGCGAATTGTAGGTAATTGATGTTATTCATTATTAGTGTTAAAAATGCAAAATGTGATTCGAACATTTTTAAATAAATAATAAAATATAAGACTTTTCTCTACTGATAACAGTTAAAAGAAATCCATAAATGTGAATAAAATACATCTGTATAATAAAATTTTGAATGAAAGGAAATTAATGGTAAAGAATATAGATTACGTTTTCTGTTTCATATCAGTTCTAAAAAAATTAAAAATCAAATAAATTGGTATATTTAAAATTTCTTGATAAAAAGAACTATGTATTTCTAAAACATTTTTCTCCCTTTATTTCAAGGAAACTAAAAAAATATTTCATTAAAATTGCTGATAAATTTAATTGTGAAATAGTTTTATTTATCTTAATTAAAATTTCAAGTGTATCTTAGATTTTTTTTAATTCTGAAGGAAACTAATATGAAACAATATATTGTTATATATTGAAAAAGCTGTTTTTATCAAATAACCAATTTGATGAATAAATACCAGACATCACCAATTTGACTTATTCCTGTTTCTTTCACGAATTCATATAGTGCTTGCAACTGAAATTTTAAATTAAACTAAAATTCTATAATATTTATTTTTTTAAAACAAAACTCTTTATACTTAGTGTTTTATTCTGAATACCGAAATTATTATCTGAAATTCTCTATCAATCTCTCTTATTCGTCCAACAGTACTTAGTTAGAAACTTTTAATTTTTAATTCATTAATTTTCTTAGTATGTGTTTATTAAAGAAAGTCAGTTTCTATTTTTGTAAAATTTTTAAAATGATATATTAAGAGCGTATTTTTTAAAACATATCAGTAGTATTAATTCTAATGATTTAATAAATATAACTACAAATAATAAAATATGCTTTTAATCAGTTGTATAATGTTTTTCGAAAATTTCATCTTTAATAACAACGTCAATATCATGTTTATATGGGAAACAAATTATAATTTTATCAAGTTTAATAATATAATTTAAATTAAATTACAATTTGTAATATAATATTTATTGTTTCTAAATGTACAATTCTTAAGAACACAATTTTTATTTTTATGTAAATTCACTAAAATATAAAATCTGTGAGTTTTAATACAAAAGTTAATAATAATTGCCAATAATATATATATATTATTGTAAGTAAAGTAATCTTTATATACTGTAACTCTCTAAACTTAGTCATTGAATAACATAAAATGTAGGGACAGAGCATATTTTACTTGTAAAATAAAATATTTGTCACTAAAATTCCCTTTAATAATTGTCATAAAAGGAAAATGACCTAGAATAATAAAAGTATTAAACAAATAAAGTAGAAAAAGTTCATGGTTTATAAGAAACCATGTGACGATGAAGAAAATATTGGCAAATTTTTTGGTAAAGAAAAAAAAAACTTCTTTTTTCAATGAATATCTTATTAGGTATTCGAGTTAAAATGAGAAAAATCTAGGTCAAGAAACTACTACCAAGATATACCTTCTATTAGTCGTTTGTAATCAATAAATAGAAATTATATAACCAGGAAGATAACTAGTTAAGATACTTAAACTATAACTGATACAATTTATTCAATATAAAAAAAGAAAAAATATATCTTTTACAAAATATCGATATAAAATTTAAGTACATACCATTTTGGATCTTATTATGAAGTATGAAAACTCCACTTTCTAAAAATAGAGCATTTTGTGTTGCAGCGTAGAAAATAACTGCATGAAGGGAAACAATGCTATTCTTATCGAGATAGTAACTGATATCATAATATGCAAATTGTTCCTGTTTCGGTCTCTGCTCTTCTCTTTTATTTACTTTTTCTCCTCTTCGTCTCTTCAGTCTGAGAGAACTCGAATGTTGTTCTATTTACGTGGTGTTGTCATGACAACCAGTAACAAGGTTAATAATAAACAATGTTTAAATCTCAATTTGACCACATTACCGACATTTTATTGTGATGCATAAATTGGCTTATTAATTATGGATTAGTTATTTAATGTGGGTGTTTTCATGTTAATGAAATGAGGTTAATGGGCTTAGCTTTGTAATGTTTGAAAGGATGATATTCATTATTATAATAATTATTTTAAATAATTTCTTGATCTTTTCAGGTAATAAGAAAGTTTTAAATTGTTCAAATACATGCGTTATTTATGCATTTAAATAAAACTGTAGAAAATCTTAAGAAACGATATATTGAAATTATTCTAAGTGGAAGACACACTTAAAAAACTAATAGACAGAATGTACTTCAAATATTCTAAGATGCTAAAGAAATTGCACTTAAATATTTTATAAAATTTTTATTTAAGGTATTTTGGTTTTTTATATTTTTATGCACTAAAATATTTTAAATCATTTTTATATACTAATTTATATTAAGTAAACTATAAGTATGTACTCCATGCATACGTACATATTCTTAGTTTAGTTAATATCATAAATTATAGATAAAACAAGATATAAAAGCAGAAAACATACAGTTTTGATTATTCTATGTCTATAAATGTTATTATTCTACCACTGCAGAATTAAAATCTGCCTGTCAAACTTTTTCTATAAGAATTTGGCTTATGCGTCTACATTAAAAACAACTCTAGATTAAGAAAAAAAACCCACTTTCAACGGCTTGTAAGAAGAAGATGAAAGCAAACATTTTGAAAAAAATTGCTTATTTTACACATCAGAGAACAAAAAAGAAATTTCTGTAATGTGAGGTAACGATGAACGATTTATTTTATAGGTATAGAGAAAACCAATCTTTCTTTGCAAGTTTCTATCACTGTTCAAAATTTCAGATTCTGGAATCCGAACCAAATGCTTTTTATTTTCTGGTCATTATAAAATTTGAGTTTTATGCAGAATTTTTATTTGGTCTTTTATTTTTCGAAGAGATAGATACTTTGTATCCTGTAATGCTGTTAGCTTATGCAGTGAATATTTTTTGCAATTATATAAGTTCAATTTAGCAATTAATTGTACATTGAAAGCACAGTTTTCATGAAAGATTGCACCCTTTTGAATAATATAATATCAGTGAAGTAGCTGTTGAATTTCCATTTCAATAATGACAAGTCAGCTATCGTGATCATCTGATCTTTGACAATTCTGATTGTCAAGTTAAATAAAAATTCCGTGTACATGAGTCAATAAATGGGCTTAATAAATTGGGAAACATGCAACAGTTAATAATATCTTCACCGATTCTTTTCAATTTGTTAAAAGAAAGATATTTTAAATTTACATGAAGAAGATGGTAAACAGCATGGTTAATTTTTGAATAAGTCATTATAACATATTTGAAACTTCACTATCTTTATTATTTCCTTTTCCTAGGGTTTTTGGCTTTGAAATAATTAAAAACTCTCTTTTAAAACCTGATGACACTATTTCTCTGCGAAGATAATGTCATAATATTTGGCTAAGACAGTGTCATATTGAGTAATTTGAATGGCCAAGGAATTCAGCCGCCTAACTCAATCTTCCTATTAAACAGTCATTCAAATAATTATGACTAATGAGGTTGTTGCCATTTTCCTAAATCAAACGAAACAGTGTATGGAACAACTCATCAAATAAATAGATAAGAAATAAACATTACATTGCATATAATATGCGTCCGATAGAGAGAAACAATTAATGATAAGGGAAAGATATTCAGACTTAAAAAATTTCAAATTTGAGATTAATTTATTTGTATTGAACCCATTTCTCAAATGTAATTTTAATTACATCATTTTATTTGAGTGCGTGCGTGTGGAAACAAGATATCGTTTATTCACTTAGAGTGTAATAATTAGTTTAGTGTGTTGATATATAATTTTTTATAGACTTTGGTAATACTTTATTTTTAATCGTTTTGAACATCCTGGTCATAACCACCTCTTAGTTGGAATTCTATACAAAGGAAAAAAAAGCATTATTGATAATAATGCTTATTGATAATAATTCCTTTGTATAGAAGCATTATTGATAATAATTCCTTTGTATAGAATTATTAATAAAAAAGTAAAGGATTGTTAATAAAAATTGAAAATCATACGTAAGCCAATTTGTTTCATAAAAGCAACTTTCGAAAATAAGAATTAATTTATTTTAAAAAAAACATATAGTGACTTAAAATAGAGAGAAAATGTTTATTAAAAATGTATGTGTGTGGTAAAAAGCATGAAAACAATACATATTTATTAAATATAATGAGATATTCTAAAATGTTTCATGCATCTCATTAAAGTCTAACTTTTTTAAAAAGCGAAACATGAAATGAAGAATCATATTTTGGATTGAATTTTAACTCTTGTTAACTAACTAATTGTCTTGAACTTTTTATTTTTATATATTAGTTATTTTAGCTTATAATATCTGCATAATATAAAAATGGAATTTTTCTCTCATTTCTTAAGAAACATGTCAATAAATGCTATTATTATTTTTATGAATTCAATAATAATTATTATTTTTAGAGGTTTGAACTTCAATTTGCATATTTCTCTTTACAAAAAGTGCAGTACATTTAATAATTTAGCGAATTTTTTTCTTCCTTTTAATGATGTAAATGTTCCTAATATTTAAAATATCTTCCTAGTTGTTCTTATTTAATAAATTTAACAAATCAAATACTTTCTAGGAAGAACAATGTGATTATTTATTTTATTAAATATGGAAAACCTTTTGCTAAATTATCATACAGATAAAAGATTTTTAGATTCATTAGGTGTTTTCCAAATGAATACAATGTTTTTTATTTATATAGTTATCTAAAATGGAAAACTTACATGCATTATAAGAAAGCAGGTAGATAAAAATTAATTACAATTCGTTGGTTGCACAGCATGAAAAATTGTATAAAAATGTCTTTTATCAAAAAAAGTCATACGTATGTAATTAAATAATTTAATGCAAAATTATATTCTATTTTATACATTGTATATAATAAAATTTCATACGATAATTTTTTATTTCAACTTTAAGCACTCCCTATTCCTATTTTTATTTAATTACGTGTTTATATAAAATCCTTTTATCTGAATTAAAACTAATTATTCGTGAAATCAGAGCTTAATCAGCTTAAAAATTTATGACTTGGCATGTATTTTTGGGGCATACATTACAGCTGTGTTTCAGAAATACCTTTGCATAAATCATTTCACAATCACGGCAGCGTTCATAAAAAAAAACCCTATCTATCAAATGTATTTTCCCTCATAAGCTCCTGTTCCCAATTCCTCTGCCTAGTCACATCGTTAAATTTTTCTGACTCAGATTTGAGACACGAATTGTTACCTAGGAACGTTTATTATACTCCAAGCTTTGTGAGTTGCTCGATTGCCGACACGCAAAACTCCAATAGGTGATAAAACCACTCATTAACGATACAGCATTTCACTTTTTGGCAGAAATTAAATGTTTCAGAGATATTTCCAGAAATCTTTTTTCTTCTTTGCTTTGTTCTTTTGCAGATAGAATTTTTTTTCACTCATTCATCCTAAGTAAAAAAAAAATGGAGATGACCACACTAATTATATGGTTTTATTTCTCCCTGAATTCCGGAAGTCATTAAATAGGTTCTTGGTGATGTGTGAATTGCGTGATGAATGGATTTATTGGACACAAGAGTTGTGAATCTGCATTACTTACACTAAACACGGACATTTTCTGATTTTATAGAGGGATTTGCCCCTATAAAATCTTACCACAATAAGTAAGAATGACAAAAATATATTTTTACTGCAAGAAAAGTAGTGTTTATGACTATTTAATGTTATATTCATAAAATTCTATTAAACCAAGTTAAATAATTATAATAAAATAATTCGGAATAAAAGTGATCGATCACAAATATTTTAGATAATGTAAAACATGTATGTTAGTATGAAATAGATAGTATAAATTTTTGGAGTAATTTAAAAATTGTTGGAATAAAATTTTTTCATCAAAATGAAATGATTATAAAAGAAAAGGGAGGCAAAAATTTAATATTTCTTACAATTTTCATCTATCAAAAGATTTTGTTGACATTTAAATAAATTAAGATAAGGAGCAAATTATTCAAATCACTTTTAACTGAAAAAAATTAATAAAACAAGGCACATAAAACAATAACTTCTAATTATAATGATTTTAAAATATGCTTTCTTATACTGCCATATATGCAATATACTACCTAAAACTTAGATGAAAATTAAATTCTAAATACTTTTACAATTCTATGTATTTAATTAATTAATATAATTAATATTTAATTAATTAAAATGTTTCATTTTTAAATATAAATTTTGTGAAAAATTATGTACATTATTTTAAACTGTGTCTGAGAACTTTTTGAAACGAAATTATTAGAATAAAAATTAGAAATTGATTAAAATTTAAGCATTTCAATATTTTGAAACACTTAAAAGAAAAAGATTAAATAATTTATAATTTTAAAACAAAGTGAATCACTAAAATGGCATTCCTTGAAGACAAATAATATTCAACTTTTTTTTAATTAAAATTAGATATACAATTTATATTTTAATTTTTTTCATTCATAAATAATTTTACATTAATATGTGCAAATGTTTCCTTTTCTTTTTAAGTACTGAATGTAAGGAAAGAAATATTCTTAATTGTCTACCATTTTAAGTTAAGAAAAATTAATGTAAAAAGTCTTTAAAATGTAAAATAATGAGTAACTTATAAATGCAACTGTGTGAATAATTTTGAACGTAGAAAATTAATCATGTCTAGGACTAAGAAATGTTACCCTTTTATTTCTTTTTATTACCAATTATATATCAATAAAATCATTTTTTTATTACAAATTGCAATCGACAAAAATTAAGAGAAAATTATAATTAACAAAAATATTTAAAATTTTATTATGAAAACTTAGGAATTATTAAACAAATTCTCTATGCATAAAGTTTCTTTCATTATGATATTATTTTGGTATTATATATTGTGTTAGGAGTAGTTTTATAGTTTTTTTCTTTCACGAAGTATATGCAAAATAAACTAATCAATTTAAAACAATTATATTTGTGTAATTTTTATATTACTCATCGTCTACAATCAAATAAATACTCCAAACTCCTTTGGAGTAAATTCAATATTTCATTAACCAGATAAATAAATGTCTGATTAGAAGACAATATTAATATTTTGTTTCTTATATATAATGTTTAATCAATACCAAATTTGGATTCATAATTTAAAAAATTTGTGAAACAAACAGTTTGCAAATCTCAATATCTCTTGATGACCTACAAAGATTTGAATTTTTTGCATTCATCTTATATATCATCAATGTTTTAATGTTTCACGTATCAAAATGATGGTAAAAATATACTTCTAGTGGGCTCTTTGAAGAAGGAATTATTTTATTTTAACAGCAATATGTTTAAGACATTTTTATACTGTATAGATTTTATATTCTTTTAACATTTTTTAAATAGTTTTGACTTTTCCGATTTTTAAACTTGCATGTATAATATCAGCTTCTTATTGTTAAATTCAGTAATGTTTCATTGCAACGAATTGCAAAAAACTGATAGTTTAATTAAAACATTATTTGTTAAAAAATAATAAAATTTCATTTAAATTTTATTATAATTATCCATACTTTCATTTCGGAATTTAAGTTTGATTTGAAAATATTTGTGTCAAGTTTTCATGTTTAAAATCTAAAAGATTAACATTCAAATTATTAAAATCAAAAATGGGGTTCTAAGATTAGGAAAATGTGGCTCAAAACTACGTTTCATAAATAAAACTTTACAAATAGTTATTACAAAAGTTTACAGAGTATTACAAAGTTATAGTAATTTACAAAAGTTTTATTTATTCATTTTTTTGCAGAACTGAATACTTGTAATCATAACAATATTATATCTTAGAATATGTTATTTAGAATTTTCTATAGAAATAAATTTTAAATAGCATATTCTAAAATATAATACTGTTATGGTTATTGTTACAAAAATTCAGTTCTGCAAGTTAGTGCATAAATGTGTAGATTATTATCACAACTAAAAAATACAGAAAAGAATTTAACATTTTAAATATGTAAACTTTTTTTCTCTTTCAATAAAAAATAATGCATTTAAAAATTTTCATGGATATATTTGACTTAAAAGTACAATTTTTGTTTATATAACTGGGTAATTAACATTACTGTTGATTTAAGGAATATAAAATATTTCGTAAAATAAAAGTAAAAAAATAAAGGATATCTATAAATATATAAAACAATATTTCTGACAACATGGGGAAAAATTTTAATTTACTAACATCTGTTTAAGCTATAAGAACTCTTATAGTATTTTCACTATAGCTCCTAAATTTTTAAGCACTCATTATTTTTGAAAAATTATATAAGGGTTATTTTAAAAGTAAATTAATATTATTACACTCACTTAATAATTTAAAAGGTTTTCCATATTTTTAGTACATTGTCATATTTTGTTTTGGAAAAAAAATCAAAAGAAAACTCACTCCATCATTATTAAATTTGTTTTAAGTAACTTAATACTCTGAAAATGTATTTGAGCGTATTTTAGTTTATTCCTAAGCAAAATGGCTTTTTTTATAATTAATTTAGCATTTAAAATAAATCCTCATAAGGAAAATAATATTGAAATAAAAATACACTTATGCTCAATACATTTACAAAAGTTAATTAAAAATAACTTTCTCATAAATACAAAGATAACAAATGACTCACCAGAGAATAAGTACTCCGGCAGATCTTCGCTTAAGACACTGTCCCTGTCACTAATCACGTTCATATTGTAATATTTATAGGTCAATTTTTTATTATCTATGAGCGAATATATTGTTCACCAATTATATTAATAAATTATTGCATTATTTTAGCAGCAAATTTATTTTCGTAAGCATTTTTAATTTAAATTTTAAACGTAAAAGAAAATTAAATGACTTCCTTTATCACCTAATATCAACAATAAATTTTCTTAACATTTGCAAAGTCCTTAATTTGCGTGATAATAATTCTTCCAGAAAGCACACAATAATTATACGATATAAATAAAGTTGCTGTTAAAGATAAATTATGGGAACAAAGCACTTCCCGGAAGCAATCCACCGAAACTTCCTGGAAATTCTCCCGCTTTCTACTCAACAGGAAAGATGGCAATTCCAGAAAACAGTCTAAAAATCACTTTATTGAGGTTTGATAACTCGGAAGACACAACCACTTTTACTGCTATTACCAAGAAATCTAATTTTTTTAAGATGATCAAATATCGAGACTTTGTTTTAAGAATTCTCATTGGTCAGTAGGGAAACATCGAAGTGGGTGAACCAATTACAAAAAGGCTCACGCTAAAAAGAGGTTAAGACTTCCTCAAATCCAGAATCTGGAGTATTATTCCCCTCAAAGAAAGAAAAAATCTCATTATTTCCTTCTCAGTAAGAGCCGGCTCTGTAGAGAGGAGAATTTCCCTTGTTCTTATTTTCTTAGCAAGACACGAAATGAGAAAGCAGTAATTAGATTTACAGGAACTGAAGAAGGAATTTCTGAACAATCTGAAATTAAATCCTTGTTTTGTGCTAATTTAGATTAACTATTCAAGAAAAGAATGACATTCTTTATTTCATAGGATTTCATTTATTTAACTTACTTTATGTAAAGTTCATTGTCCACAACGTAATATAATAAATGCTTGCGGATAAAACTTACTTAATAATAATTTCTTTTGTCTTAACTCTAATTTAAAAAAAAAAAAAAGCACAAGTCGAAGTTGTTGGAAGTAGGAAATTCATACAATCGAAAAGCGGTAAATTTAATTCTAAATTTTACACATAAAATTTTGCAAGTGAAAAAAGTAACTCTTGATAAAAATTATCTGTTTTATTGTAAATGACTAATATCAAACTCTTTTTCATTTCATTTTTAAAAATTTAGTTACAAATAACAATTTACAAACCTAAGTTCTTAAAATGTATTGTATATTAAAAATGAATTTAATTTAAAATGCAATTAAAATAAAACACTTAAAATAAAAATGTAGCCGAAAAGAATGTATAATCCAATTACTAAGGAAATATAATTTGGTGTTCATACTTTACAATAAAGGCTGTTTTATCCAATTAATTATATTGATAAAAAGAACACACAACTTTATTGACAATTTTATTTGTTTGTCAACACCATAAATTTAGTTTTAACACAAGTTTCACTTAAATAAAAACACATACTGTACATAGCAATGATTGTATATCATATTACAAATATATTATTACAATGTATCGTCTTATAAAATCTGCTATTAGATTTGCTAATGACTGCTATAAGACCTTTTACACGTTACCTTTGATGTCTCTGTACTGAAGACAAAATATTGTTTTAAAATCAGGAATAATTCACCATCTGTTCATGTTTAGATTGATGAAGAGAAGAAACAATTTTTTTACGTCAAATTATAAGACGAAATTTTTTTTTCGGATTAAAAAAATGAAAAAAGTGAAAGCATTTTTCTACAGAATAGCCAACACATATAGTCATGAATTTAACTATACTTAAATTTCATAATTCCTCAGCAGTTACTGACTATTCCCAAAGTAAAAAACAAGTCTATATGAATGCATTTTATCAGCAAAGCATTATTGGTACGTTAATTTGAGAGTTAAAAATGCTAACATAAAGCTATAATAATCAAAAATCATGGGATAGTATTCTTTCGTTAGGAATGATGTTTTACTCTTACTGAATCGTATATCGACTCAAAAACTATGACTACCAGATTCAAGTACTTCTACCTAGCCTTGAATTACACCCTGTTGGCAAGAGAAATCTATAGATTTATTAAATTTATGTGCTGCCCAATCGTTAGCAATCAAATGCATATATTAATGGATGTCTTAATTAATCTGTATAGACAACTGTTATTTCTTTGTCCGAACGTTTATGTTCTCGTATCTATTTCAGTTACCTTCGCATATGATGAGTGATAACCAGATCTTTACAATAATTACACAAAATCTTAGCCTACCCGAATAGAATTGCATGATACCAAAGATGTGATTGTATTTTACTCCAGATCCTTTTAATAATACATGTTAAAAGGATCTGGAGTAAACATAAATGTTATAGCTTTCATACACATAAGTTAAATATTTATGTTACTTTTTTGTCACCAAGTACAAATTATTCATAGCAATTATTTTACATATAATAGATATATTATTTTCTCTTCATTGTACTTGAATACATTTTTTAGTAAATAAAACATAAAGGATCTATAAAGACATCATCACAGAATTGTATTACACATCAATATTGTTTGTAATAAAAAGTACCTTCAGAAAAATATACGTTAAGGCAATTTAACTCCTAATATCCTGACCATAAGAGTATTTAATTTTAAAATATTGCTTAATGGTATTAAAAGTTAAAAAGTATAATAAAAAATCTTCCCTTCCTTAACTATTTTTAGAGCAAAGTCAAATGTAATTATAATTTAAATGAAAAAATAAATAAGAATATTACACAAGTTGATATTCAGTACTAATGGGTTAAAATTTCTTTGAGACCAATTGCTATTCAGTACGAGAAGCTTAAAATTTTTAATCTGACAATGTTCAAAAATATTAAGATAGCACATTTGGGCAATTGGATTATAAAAGCATGGCTTTGTTCCACAGTAAAGGGTTTTTGTGTGCTTTCTAAATATACTGGATCAGACTTAGACCAGAAGATAATGCTGGGCATTTCATAGGTCTTCTTGTTCTAGTTTCAAGCTCTTCTATTATTTGTATGGTCTGTATGAGTTCTCAATTATCATGCATTCCATAACAAAGTAGCCTAGGGATGGAAATTTAGATATGATATTGAAATCCCAAAATACATTTGATGTAAAGGTGATGAAAATTTGTAAGAACTCCATATCGGAGGATATAATGAAGACAACGCTTGTAAAGAAGCGTCAAACTTCATGTAACAATATCTTGAGGAAAATGTACGTAAAAGAAAATGACACAGGAAATAATTTCTTTTGAAAGAAAGACAGAAAGAACATGAAAAATACATCTAGGAAATAATTTGCTTAGGTGTAAATGAAAAAAAATGTATTATTGGAAAATAATGAAATGCGTTTATGATAATATCGAAAAGCTATCCCGTGTCGTTACAATTGTGCTATTGATGAAATTTTGTAAAAATTAAATTTTTTTAGAAATGCAGTTTTAATCCAGATAAAGGACACCTTGGTCTTAAAGTAATGTGTCGTCTGTGCGTTTCCCAAATATATTCGATAGAATTTCGACGAGGATACGTACTTGTTATTCCAAACACTATAATCTTTCTAGTTCAAGCATATTTTTCAGAAAATGTACTGTTGTTCGGAGACTTTAAAAAATGTTTATTATGGAATATAATCTCTTCTTGAAGAAAAAGGTGCAATTACTTTGAATTGATGAAATAAAATTATCGACAAAATGTTGAAGAATGTTGTTTCCCTCCTGAAAAAGTTCAAACTTTAATTACTGTATAATAAACTCAAGTTTTGGTTTCACTATAACGAATCACCTTAGTTCGGCCTAAACATGAGTGATCAGATTTTGACCAGATAAGCATATGACTTTTCATATATTATAATCCTTCTACTCCAAAAGTATTTCATACAAAATCAGCTCTTAGTGTTCTGCTATCACTTATCATTAAATGAAAGAAGTCGAGAATGGAGTATCCCTTAAGGTATGACATAAATTCATCTGCATACCTTTAAGTCACCAAATTGTTTTTTCGAATCATATGCCTGCCAACCTATATTAAATCTAAGCGTTATCCCATTTGTGATGATTCAAAGCTAATGTAATAAATTAAATAATAATTTATTATAAAAGTGTGGAATAATATTATGCCTTTAAAAAAATACCATAAATTTCCGATGTTTTCAGACAAGAAAATGTTTTAATATTTTTAATAAAAATGTAAAATTCATGTTGGGAATAAAGTATTAGAAAACTAAAAAGGGACAGTAATAAAAAAGAAAGTTACCTTAGAAAGATTCATGGCAAAATTACTGATAAAGAAATTATAGTTATAAATGCCTGGTCTCATTTTTTAAAATTCCATGAGAAAATTAATGATATACTATACGATTATAAACTTAAGCCAAAAATAGAAAAAACGTCATCTGACAAATCTTATTCATTGAAATTTCTTTCATGCTTTTACTTTCTTAATTCCATTAATTTCGTCTGTCTACATATTTTGCTACAAACATAACTCATTTTGAGAAAAATAAATTAGAAAATTGAAGAAATTATACGTATTCAAGGTTTTTGTGTTTAATTTTATTCTTAATCAATCTGTTAATTTTTTTAAATCTTAACTTTTTCAGAAAAATTAGGCGAAATGTATGTTCATATGGAGCATTTAAATACAGCATATCATTTTTATTTTTGGAACAAATATTCTTATTATTTTTAATTTTTTCAATGTAATGCATAGTGTTTAGTAAATAGCTCAGAATTTCTAGTCACTAATCTAAAAGCTGATTCTCCTGTTTAGAAACTTTCACGTTATTTATTCTGAAAAATAATAATATACCATGACGAGTTAAATGTTATTTTCACACTATAATTACATGAATAATTAAATTTAAAAGTGTTTCAGCAAAGAGTTCCTGTCAGCATTGTCCTAAAATTAAGGAATCAAGCAAAAAAGTTAAGATACCCAATGCAAGATAGCCAAAAGTAGATGCAATATGGGGGGGAAAATCTATAACAAAGTACAATACAAAAAGAATAAAACTGCTGAAATATTCTATAAGAATTTAGTGTTTGGAAGGGAAGAAAGAAAATGAAAACATATTTCATAGCAATAACTTGCAATGCTTTGAATTGCTTGATAAAAAACGTATTGTTTGAAAATAAAACAAGATGAAAATAAAGCAAGCAAATAATAATAATAATACATACTTGTTTTTCATGTATGTGAAGTTATTTTGGATAATACTGTCCCGTAAAAAAAAAATCGCTATCTCCGATTGTAAAAAGACGCCTTCGTCTCCCAAAAAGCCTTTTCTGAGTCGTCTTGAATACACTGGATCAGATTTAAGTCTTTCTGAATTAAATTTTTAAGTATGCTGAACTCTCTATATACTGTATTGTTTTATTTTCAAACTCTGGGGGTGGTTGGAGCCAGGCTATGGATCTTCTCTGGTTTCAATCTCTAAATTGGAAGATTCAGATGGTGCTGCCATCTATAAGCCAAAAGTCGTACTTCCACCTTCGTATAAAGGTGCTCTATTCAAAAAACGGAAGGTCTCTCTCTGACTTCATTCGCCTAGTCTTGAAGGGTGGACTTGGCATTGCCAAGTGTCATTAGAAACAACAACAATTTTCAAGCTCTTCTGCCTAATATTTTCTATATGAAATCTTATTTATCATTAAAAAATAACTCATGACTAGAGGATTAGAGCGAAATAAAATCTCAGCACATATCTCGTTCACAAATTTATACAACCAAAATACCCATTCTGAACGTATATACATCCACTTAAGCGAATTATGGTTTACAATACAGATGTGGAGAGTAGAAACCTCTCTTTTTCTGCAATGTCAACTTTTTATCAATAAACAGAAAAATACTCCAATTAGTTTACGTCCTATCACGATATTCAGGCGTTCTTATTCATCAATTAAAAGAATAGACACACCATTAGTTTGTTTGCATGCTCATTAAACCTATTTCGGATTATTTTATGTAAGATTCTCTTTTCCATTGTCTAAAAATTAATTTTGCCACTGAACTGTTTAACTCATCATTGTGGTTCGCTTAGCCTGTTAACAAGATATATTAGCTACCATTCGGTGTAAATGCATGTAGAAATTTTGTACAGACTTTTCTTACAATTGATTCCAGGTACTCTGCATCCAATCTCGATGTCCAATAACAGATTTTTTTTACCTGAGCAATGTCATGAGATAAGAGGAATAGACAACTTTACTTTGCAAGCGCTCTCTACACATGTAGAACAAGATGCGTAAAGACTATTCTAAATAGATCTATTTCGGATTGATTCGCTTGAGTCAGTTTGTTCCGTTGCCAAAAATTTTGCAGTTCAGTAATCTTGCCTACATTGTTTTGACAAGCTTTAATAAGATGTATCATTATTTATACTAAGATACTAAGCAATCGTTTTTATTCTCATCAACGCCGATATTCTTTATTTTTGAAATTATATATATATCTTTGAACTGACACTAACAGAATCAGCTATACTTCTTTGTGTTTAATCAATTTCATGAAACCTGATAATATATCAAACTAAGAAGTAATGCTAATCATATTTATGTATTGCAATATAATTTTCAAAATAAGTTTTCTTAAAGCTAAAGCTAAATAATTCATTTTTGAGGTAGTAAGAAAATAACCTTCGACTAAATCTCTACTTCTATAAATTTTTTCCAGTTATTGATAATATGAATGTAAATTTTATTTGTATATATAAATTTTCTTGTTTTCTGTTATATTCTATATCATGTATTTTTTATTTGATATTCATTGCGGGTGCAAATATTTCCTAGTTGTATTAAAATCATGCTATTAATACTTTTTAATGCTTATTATTTATATTTATGAATGTGTTTAAGATATTAAATACTCTCTTATTTTATTACTCTTAAATTAAATTACATATTGAAATGATATTACTATATTCATAAAAATATTTGACAAAACTATACTTTTAAATATTTTTTAAAAATAATTAAGGAAAGAGAGCTGACATTCTGACTATTACCTGATTATTATAATTAATATTTGTTTTTAGTTTTAAAATTATGAAATCATATAGTTAAAACAAGTTTCTATTTTAGATGAATAATTTTACTAAAACCATAATATAGTCTGCTTAAATGTTTATTTTTCTTTACCAGCTCAGTTATACTATGTTCCCTCAATAAAAGAATAAATCGAATAAAAAAATACGTCTCAGTCATACTCATCAACTAGTGAACTGGGAAATACTGTTTTGACCAATAAAAATCAATTATTAATATCAAAGAGGATTCTTAGAGAAATTCATTTTTGAGAAAAACAGCCGTGGTTCAGAAATGGAAAAGAAAACTGTATCAACTCCAAGTTTTCAGGTACCACAGATGAGGTACACGTCAGACTGTGTTTAATGAAAAATTATATTTTCTCACGGAACTCTTCAGGGGGAAGTGACTCTTTGCTCCACTTAAATTTAATCTTTATTCACTCCTGTGAAGCGTGTATCGAACGAAGAAAGCTCTTTTGGTGTATTGATTTTTTTTGTCCCTTCTTTGTATACACGATCTTATTTTATTATATTTTATTCGATATCATATCTTCTTTATTGACTGATGTTAAGAATAAAAATATGCTTCTAACGGCAAGAATAAGTACGTTTCTTTCAGGTGTTTTATTTGCAATTTTCCAAAACATTTTTGCCCCAGAAAAAGTTCATTTCTTATCCTTTTCTGATATGCAAATTTTTTTTTTTTTTTTTGAAGAAATAAAGATGTTTGTATTTCTGCTTTAGTTACTGAATTGATGGTAGATGGTGCAAATAATTTGAAATCATCAAATTTTTCAAAAATTTAATTGTTATATTTTTTGAGATTGTTATGATGTTTATATAATGAAACATTAATTCAAATTTTATTTCTTTAAAATTTAGCCACTTGCATTTTTTTTCTTCAAATAGACTCTATATTTTGCTGTATTTCAACTAGAATTAACAATTATTTTTTAGAATTATTTTGTTAGTCTTAAGACTGGTGCCTTGAAATGATTGATTTTTAATTCTTCAATTTTTTTTGTTGCATAATTTCAATATTTATTATAATTCTCTAATGAATTGGTGTTAATATTGTAAAATAACTTAAAATTAATTTTCATCATACACACAATATTTATGTAGAAACACATTCCAAAATTCAAATTTATTAAAAAATTCGACTGTGAAATTTTGTTCTCATTAAATTTTAATACATTCGGGTTGCATGCTTATATTTTTCATACTTCAATGCAAATCAATTCTAGTCACTAATTAAACATTTGAAAGATACAAAAATAATTGAAGAAAATCTTAAAAAAAAATAAGTTTCCTTATTAGTCATCAAAATAAAACCTACTAGGATTCTCACATCATTTCCATGGCCCCATTCTGCAATGAATTCATTGTTCGTGAGGAATTACTTCTGAATAATAAATTTCTTAAGTGATCTCACTAGGTACAATATCATCCATGGCTGCCACATGCAAAACTCACGCAAAATCGATGCATTTTTAGAGCAATTGTTGTCATAAGTCATACGTAAGTCAGCCGATAGAAGCGTTTGCGGAAGAAATTTATAGTAGCTTCATTTGCATGCATTGCAATGGTTACCGCTTAAATGAGTTTGCGTGCTCTGAACTCCAAACATAGCCTTTGAAGCTGCCATTGCATAAATAATAATTACTCTCTCACTTGATGGAGCTCATTCTAAAATAATGAAAGAGATTTATTCTCTTCATTGTTACGGAAGCGTTGAAATCTTATCTAATAAAGGTGAATAACATGTTTAATTATTAATATCTAGAAACTCATTTAGTTTAGAGAAAATGCAATCCCTTTTAAATTATATAAATATTAAATTACATTAACTCACGATACTCTCGCTAAGTCACAAAAATATAAACATTAACTCACGATAGTCAACATGACTTTGCTTTTTAACCTTAGAAACTAATTTTATTGCAGAAAATATGTTTTGAATTATGTAAAAGAAATTGTTTCCTAGGAAATTTTCCTACAAATAATATCTTTAAAAGAGCACTAAATTGTTTTATTTTATGTTGGATTTTCGCTTTTTTTTTCTCTTCTGTTAGCACACACACAATCTATATATTAATTAAAAATTTCCTAGATTTTATACTTTTTTAAAGAGACTCAATCAATAATGGAAAAAATAAAGGTTACATAAGATAACACTATAAATAGGATTCAGTTCTACATCCTTATTGGCTAAAAATATCATACTTATTCACAAGGAGACACATTTTATTATTCAGATTTTCCAATCTGGAATAGAAATAAATATATTTAGATGGAATATACAATTTAAATATTTTCAGTATTTTCTTTCCGACTTAATATGCGATGAATTGTTAATTATTACATAAATCCTTATCTTAGGATTTATACAAAAAATATTTTATCCCACTTTTTAAACACTTTTACAAATTGAAAATTGATAAAAAAAAAAAAAATACTTTCCAAATAAACATACAAGAGTTTCTTAAGAAAAATGTATAAATATAATGACACAAAACAATTGCACTAGCATTTTTCCAAAACATTAACAATCTAAATATAGTCGGGGCTTCTAATGATATTATAAAACTCAATCATAAGTTAATCTTCTTATTTTTAGAACGATGCAAGCATAGTATTGATTTGATTTGATTATTTATTTTTAAAAAAAGTACTAAAAATTCAAATCTAATATAAGATTAAAATACACATATGTTTATTTTCTAATAATTTATTTTTTTAACTACACAATTATTGAAATATTTATATAAATTAATTTTGAAGAAGTTGTAAATTACTTCTTATAAAGAACTTGTTTCTTCAAATAAAATTTTACATATTAAATAAAAATTGAGTCTTATTTTATTCAATGATTGATAAAGAAACTTTTGACGTTCCTTTTGAATAAGAATTGCAAAACCCTTTGAACCTTTTATTCATATATATAATCTTAATGGATATATACCCAAAAAATATTTATTCCAAAAGATAGTGCACATTTACAGTTAATATAATTCGAATATTATTAATATAATTAAATGTAATCAAAAATTAAACAACATAATTCAAATCAGTTTAGATTGGATTGAATATATTAATAGTTTTTATGTTTTTCAAATCATTATATAAGATAGTAAATAAAAAATTTGGTTACCACATTGTAAGAAATACCAAAAAAGATTAATTCGTGGAAAATCATAAAATGAAATAAAGGAATTGTTCGACTTGTGAAACAAAGTATTAAAGACTATTAATCATACTTAAGTATTTTTAAGTACTAATAATCATATTTATGTATAATTGTAAACTACCATGAAAAAATAGCTTGACTTGATTTCTGTTCTTGAAATATCAGGTTATCAAGACTTAAGTGACTTTGAACGTAGAATTATAGTCAGTGCAAAAGAGAAAGAATATATGTCGGTGTTTGTAGTGATATTGTGGACTTTATATGTCACCATTATACCAGTATAACATAAATTCCAAATATTGCTAAAAACATCAAATCCAGAACAATTTGAAGTAGAAAAGAGAAAAGAATGAATCCATGGATGATTAATGAAAAATTTTAAGCGAAATAAATGCGCAGCATTTTCTGAAATTATTATGAATTTTATAAACCTGCATCTTACACAATCTAAAAATTCAAATATATCAACTAATATTGCTGATATGGACTGTCTGAGACAGTTCATATCAATAACGTTCTATTAGAATAATTTTAAACTCCTTTGTTACCATTGTTCACAACTTATACCTCAACTAAACTCGCTAACAAAATTACTGAGCTTTCGAAAGCGGAAAACAAATAGCTTTGTCTCACTTGTTTCACTTTTAAGTACATCAGATGAATTGACGTGCATGGATATGGAAACAATCTTTTGAATTCATGGAACTACGAGTTGACAGCAGTCTATTAACGATAATGGTATTCCTGCGGTGAAATGGGAGAGAGTAGTTAGTGTAGCGATCTCTATATTTCCTCTTCATCTGATTTTTAATTTTTGAGCATTTTAATTTTCCTTAAGATGGCAACTGAAGATTTGCTTAAAAAATTATTGCGTTTATTTACCTGCAACTGTACAGCAACAAAAGATTGGTAAAAGAAAAATTAATGGGTTTAGTTCTTTATCTTAAATTATCGTGTTATCTAATTGTATTCATTTAGAGTAAAAAGTTTATCGTGGGTAAAATATTTGCAATAAATCTTTACTTCCTTGATGACTACCGGACACGATATTCAAGAACCGAAAATAGAAAATAAAAGCGACATTTAATCATCGATCGCTAGAGTTTTTATTAAAGTCCCTGCGTTTTGGGAACTAGACTCAAAAATATTGGTTCTTCAATTGGAAGCTCAATTTTGAAATTTTGCAATTACGACGGATCAAAAAATGTACGATTATAGAGTTGTTCCATTGATCCTGAAATATTATCTCAAGTGTCGAGTTTTCTGATAAATCTCCCAATGGTCAATAAATACGTGGCTATTAAAGACAAACTATTTCCATCCTCACGGAAACCGAAACGTAAAAGACTAAGAAATTATTAACCTAAATAAAATTGGGTGATAGAAAACCTTCACAGTTGTTCTGTGAAATGCAGAATTTAGTTTCAGATAAAGTAGAGGTAACTTTTCTTAAAATTCTCTGGATTCAAAGATTACCCACAGCAATTTTGAGTATTTTAGATATCAGTGGTGGCAATTTAATCAAATTGGTAACAATGGCCGATAAAATGTGGGAAATAAATTGTACGTAGAATCATAATACTGCTGTAGTGATGACAACGTTTTAGTTAAATTACAAGAGCAGATTGCAGAGTTATTCCTACAAGTTCAATGAATAGAATAAAAAACATTATTTTAGACATCAAAAATTCAGACACCGGATCATGGTAGAAGGTCATGGGGTAGAGATGTGTCGTCTTTTCATTAGAGATAAAGAAAGCGCCACCCAATCGATAATGGTGATGGAAATTTCTGTGATTCCACCATTATCAAAAGAAAAAAAGAGCTGTTGCAAAACTAGAACTCTTTAGCAAACGGAGCTAAAATTAAGACGTGCGGGCAAAAGCTGCTAAAATTGGATTTAGGATTGGGGAGAGTGTTTTGGCCTTTTATAATTGTTGATAACATGTTAATGATAGGTATTGACATTTTGTCTCACTTTCATCTTTTGGTTGACAGCAAAATTCGCAAATTAACCAATAGCATTGAATGCATTAAAAGCAATGACTATTGGCAACTCTCCTGTGGTATCGTTTTACCAATTGTTCAGGAAGTGCAGAATTAGTACAAAGTAATCCTCAAAATTTTTCCAGATATTTTGAGACCAACACTCGTCAATAACAAAATCAAAAGCCACAACACTGAAAATTTCATTGAAACTAATGGAGCTCTTGTTGCAGCCAGAGTCAGAAAACTTTCAGCCGAAAAATTAAAAGCAACAAAAACAGAATTTGAGTTTATATTGCAACAAGGTTTTTGTAGACCTTAAAAAAGTTGTATGGCCAACCCACTAAATCTCACCCTAAAGAAGTTAGGTGATTGGAAGCCAAGTGGAGACTATTGTGATCTTAATTATATCGCCATTCCTGATTGATATCCTCTGCCGTTTATCCCCGAATGTGGCTACATCCTACAAGGAAATAAGATTTTCTCATTAATTTACGTAATTCGAGCTTGCCAATAAATTCTTGTACATGAAAGCAATATCTCCAAAACAGCCATTATAACTCCTTTTGGGTTGTTTGAATTCCTATTCATGACATTGGCTTACGCAAAGCAACACAGACATTTCAACGATTCATGAACCTATTACTATCGGGATTAGAAGTTGCATTCTGCAATATCTATGACTTACTGCAATATCTATACATGAGCATTCTGCAATATCTTTACATGAGCTTTTCCAGACGAAGAATCTCACTGTAATCACTTGCACCCAATTTTTCGAAGGTTAAGCTTCTATTGTTTATGCATCAACGTTACAAAATGTATTTTTGGCACTTTTTAACTTAGTTATTTAGGATTTGAAAACACAATGGAAGGGATAAGACCACTTCCAATGAAAATTGATGCCATAAAAAACATAGCCAGATCACCTCATCCATCAGTTTGTGCAGGTTTCCGGGAATGATTAATTTTTATCACAACTTCATTCTAAATTGTGCCAAACTTCAACAACCTTTAATCTCACTACTCAGAAGAAGATGCAAAAATAACAAAATACTTTGTCATGATACTATGCTGGTTCATATCTTCAACTGACGCTACTATATCTCTCACATGAGATATTTTGGATACATCTATCGGAGGCGTCATTCATCAAATTGAACAGAGAAGGATGCATCCTTTAAGTTTTTTCTCGCACTCCTTGACTGATACACAGAGAAAGTACAGCGCATATGATTGAGAACTCTCCTCTATCTACACTGCAATAAAACATTTTAGGTATATATTAGAGGGAAAATCTTTCAACAACTATACGGACCACAAACTTATCACATTTCCTTTTCAACAAACTTTAGACAAATCCTCTCTAAGACAAGCAAGACAATTGAGTCATATTGTCTTGTAACAAGCTGTTCGGGTAAATAAGAAGTTCATCTCCTTTGCATACCTATGGATTAATGAAGTATCCTGCAAATTTTCTGTTGCAAATTGCCTCCAAAATACATTCATAATTTAGTAGAGTCCATGTTTGGTCGTTTTACAATGTGCTAATGGGGCTAAATATAATATTAGGTAGGCATGCCGATTTCCTTGAGATATTTGGGTATATATATGTAAGTGTGTGAGTGTGTTTTTCCCCCGTTCAAAGTGTTCGATTTTATCTAAATATAAATTTGGCATTTTCTTTAACAGTTATTTACAAATATTATAGAAATACCACTACTAAAATATCCAAATTGTGATAATTTATCTTAATGATAGTTGAAATCTAAAAATAAAAAATTGAAATTCTTATACAAGTTTACCCAATTCTAAAAGTCATATTCAATGAAAATTTCCTTACATATTCAATCTGTTATAAGTCTATTCAATTAAACATTATACTCATATTTCTCCACTTATTCAAATAAAAGCCATGCTCAACTATTAAGCCAAAAAAAAAAAAACTCATTCATTATATGAAGACGATAATTATAAATTACTTAAAGTTGAAAACTCTTTCATTGTTGAGAAATGGGGTTTATTTACAAAATCATTTACGTACTGAATATTCATCAAAAGTTATAATCTCTTAAGCAATTTAAGTGTATTTTTTGACTGCTCTCAAGTATCGTTTTTAGAAAAATCATCAAATAAAGTCATAATTACTATAAATTTGCAACTCAAAAAATTAGGAAAGCAAAATGGATTTAACGATACTGCTCAAGTATTTTAATAAATAACAGTTAATTAAGTAAGATAATTTAAACTATAGCACAATAATTAAAAGAAATTAGCTTCATTTGAAAATCAGTACTCTCAAGGGAAATATCAGAAAAAGGAAAAATTATTGTAAGAAAATGTGGCACAAAAGCTGTTTTTTTTTCGCTGCCTTGCGTATGAAATTTAATTGTTCAACAATTCTTTTGAGAAAAACTGAATACATAATGTTACCCCAATATAATTTGCTAGTATTAGGCACTTGGCGTGATATTGGAAAATCTGATATTTGATAAACACATAAATAAAACTAAGAAATCTTATAGAAATTATGTAAAACTGGAAAGGTTTATGCTATTTCAAGGCTACGATATCGATTCTAAAATTTGGAAGTGTCGGACGTCAATGAAGTAAAAATCGTCTATTTGTTACCACAGTAAATAATTATTGATATATTGTATTAGAAGCTTTTTGAAATAAGATAATAAGATCTTTCAACTGTAAAAACAGTTATTTTTAGCGACAAGATAAAGTGCCTCAAGTCAAGCAATTCGAAATTGGCTGCATTAGAGCGATCACACACAATTCACTTTAGCTAAAAGATTAAATCTATTGTCCTTAAGACATTGTTTTGAAAAAGGCAAATTACTGAATACAATTATTGGATGCAAAATAATTGGAATTAAGGGAAATTAATGGTAGAAATGTCACAGAATAAAGTAATGAGCTATATATATTATTAACAGAAGTAGAATACGCAACATTATTCAGCTGAAAAAATATTTTTGACAACAGAATGAAATGTCTTAAGCGGACTAAAAGATGTTATTCCCTAAGTAAACAAGCCAATGGTGCAATCCACTGATATTTTGAAACAAATAAATTGGACGATTGAGCATCGAAAATCGGTACAAAGTTATTGAATTCAGGTGTTGTTTACTGACGAGCCCGGATTCAATTTGGAATATAGTAACAGAGATGTTTTGACATGGAAATAAATATATATTCTTTAGAGAAGTTTACAATGTAGACGAGATGAATTGATGATAATGAGCCGTAATTAATATAGGTGAAGGAATATTTTTTACCCTTCAGAATGTCAAATTGGTGACCACTCAGTATTTCGAGTATTGGCCTCAATGTCCAGTAAACGAGATACTAAAATCTTATATCGTATATCATTCTACAATCATTGTGGTACCTTTCTTACAACGCATAATAATAAAGATCCCATATGGATAATTCTGTGCAGAATATGGCTGAAATTTAAACAATATGCATATGGAGTGTCCAGCATGCTTTTTTTTTCACTTAAATACGATTTAGTTTTTGTCATTGTTTGAGCAAATGTCTAAGTCTCAATTAGAGAATGCCTTTTTGCAAAACTAAGATTTCTTTTGGATAAATTCAATTGCCCAGTTTACTATTCGAAATTCGAAAATTTTAATTTTTGAGAAGATAACAATATTCTCTTAAAGTTCCATATCATATACGAGTACATAATACAGGTGTGCAGCTAACTCTGTGTTTTAAGCTATCTTATACCAGATTAATCATTTTGCTACACTTCCAAACAATGCATTTTTATTATCAAGTTCTTAGTATCGTAAATTATTACCTTGAAGTATCTTTTCCTTTTCTTTCTATCATTTAAAGTCAAAAGTAGAGTTTTAACATCCGAAAAACAATGCTTGGAAATTAAGCTTTTTACATAAATTCCTATATGCAAGGAAAAATATTTCTGTATCAAATATTTTAAAACAAGCAACTGAAAGTTCACAAGTAAGAAAAATAATTTATGCTTAATTCATTTTTTACCATTTAGAAATCTTTTGACATATGTATTCAAATGAAAAAAATTGATGTAAAAATAGATTTTTCATGATGATATATGATGGTAAGTACATGAAGAAAGGTTTACTGATTATATTTAATTTTTGTTTCCAAATAATATACAGAAAATATCATATTTTTATTTATTGATATGATAGATTTTTAAAAAAATGGGTTCTTGAATTTAAATCATATTTGCGACGGAAGAAAATATAACAACTGAGATGAAAAGTTGAGGAAATCATTAGGAACTAACAGGAACAGAATATTTCGAATATATATATATATGTCTGTGTGTATAACAAAAGTATTTTATCAAACTTTTATAGGCAATACGGATTTAATATTTAGTTGGAGTATCAAGTGATGAAAAGAACAATAAACTATCTCATAAACTCCAACTGCCATGAAATGAGGTATTGAAATGCTCACCCACGCACACATATTTGATAATTTATATGTTGAGTAAAATATTGTCAATGCCTAGTTAGAGCTGCATTCATCTAATTCAGGTGTATTTTCAATTATCAGAACACACAAATTGTGTTTTCTGGAATTTGAAAACACAGATATCCTTAACGTAGATATTGACTACATTATCTAAAGGTTGGAGTATTTCTTTACTGCTTAGAAGTAGTTTTTCCTTAATATTTTTTAATTGTATTTCTAAATTTATTTATAATAAAATATTCATATTCCTTATTTTTAGAATAAAAATTAATAATGTCATCATACATTCCTTATAAATAGTTTTAAAAAAATGTATTTTGTAATGATGTAGGATCTAAGAATAATGATTGTTTACATGCAATATAATTTAAATGCACCCAATCAAAAAGGGCAAAAAATTTCAATATTTAGGAAGGATGGTTTTTTAAATGTTTTAAATATTCTGTAAACTATGCTTTTCCAAAGCAGAAGTCATATAGTAAAATTTGCTATGTCTCTATCAATTTATAAATTAACTTACCAATCAATGTTTTTTTTTAAAAAAAAATTAGCATTTAAAAGTGGATTTTGAAACAAATTAAATATACATTCAGGAATAATGAAAATAGCGCACCAAGAAGGGAGCATGGTATTGAAATGAAATTTAATACACATAATGATACAGATGTGATCCCAAAATCAAGAAAATTAAGCAAATACAGTACAGCCTCGATAGCCCCTTGGACCGCCTCCTGCAGCAATACATGCCACCACACGGTTTGACATCAAATTGATTAGACACGTGATGTTATCCTAAGACCAATGTTCCCACAAATCTTGAACAACCTCCTCCAAATAATGTACAGAATGACATGGTAACATTTGGAGTTTCAGCTGGTCACAAATATGCTTGATCGAGAATAAATCTGGAGAGCTGGTTGGCCATGGAACTGTCTGAACATGACGTAGGAAGTCTCGAGTAATTCGAGCTGTACGCAGACAAACATTAACTTGCTGGTAAATTGCCCATGGAATATAGTTTAGGAAAAGTCCCACTTGGGGTCGAAGAATGTCATCAATATAAAGCTTGCTTATTAAAGTTCCATGTGTCACAATTAGAGTGGATTGGCTACCATATGCTAAGCCCCCACCAGCCCATTGCTGTGCGGGCAATGTGCAGCAAGACAGTGTGCGTGGAAGTGTACTGCTCAGTGTGCGTGGAAGTGTACTGCTCAGTGTGCGTGGAAGTGTACTGCTCAGTGTGCGTGGAAGTGTACTGCTCAGTGTGCGTGGAAGTGTACTCCTTTTTTCTTTTTGGTGAGTTATTTTCAAATGCTCCTGAATGTATATACTGTGATAAGAGTGAAGTATAAGAACTGACAGCCAGAATGATAACCGTTCAACTATTTGTTTGACAAACAACTCCACCAGAAAATCCATTCAATAAAATAATATATAATATTTAATATACTTGAAAGAATATAATTTGAATAATTTTTTCCATAAAGGTTTTCTATAATATACTTTAAAAAGGATTTTATGAATAACTGTTTTAAGATCAATTTCTGTCAAATTTTATTTCATCGAAACCAAGTTATAGATACAAAATATAAATATTTATCATCAAAAGTTATTTAAGAGAGATATTTTTTCTGTTCTTGTGTTATTTTTTTTAATTAATAAGAATTTTTTTAATTAAATTCTTATTATTTTTTTAAACTAATAAGAATTTATTATTTTCCTCTAAACGTGAAACGCTTTAATTATTTAAGTTTTAAAAGATGAAATATATTCCATAATTTTCAGAATGCATCATTTAATTTTCCTTCAGATGTACATGATTAGAAAATTAGAATATTCGATTACTGTAAAGTTTTATTCAATTTGCTGCTTTAAAGTATTAAGTAATTGAACATCAGATAGCTTAAAAAAATGAATTTTCTAAGCAGATTAAAATGTGGTATGTAAAGATTTTTCTCAGTTTTTTTTGCAATACTAAATAAATTCAAACAAAAAAAATTTTTTTTCTCTTCAAGAAACTTTATAAAATTGAACTCATTAATAAAATCCGAGTACAATTAATTGATAAATGGAAAAGTAAAACTTCTTTTCCAATTAAAAAAATAATTTTTTGCAATAATTTAAAAATATAACAAAAATGATCGATATTTTGTAAACATTTTAAATATGCTTGTTTAAGTTGTTTCAATAATCCTCGAATGTGTCTATTTTTACTAAATAAAACTGTTAAACATGGCTAACAACCTTAAAAATTTTAACCTTTGACATTTGATTTTCTACATATCTTCCTCTCTAAAGTGTCACGCTACACCAACAAAGAGACATTAAAGCCAATGAAAGATTAACGTGTGTATATAAGCCCTCTCAATACAAGGATCTTCTTATAAATTGAGCACTTAACAAGTTACCTGTCAGGTACGAAAACAATACATTTTTCCAACAAGTTACCAGTCTCATGTATATTCTTTATATACTTTAATTTATATTTACTTATAATCAAACTGAATGAATATAAGATAAGTTGTAATTTTATAAAAGGGTTCACACACATATGATAATAAAAATTCTTGTACAGTAGAAAATATATTTCTAAAATTGGTATACATTTTTACAAATTACAACAAATCTTTGAAATAAGTTTATTAATAGCAATAGATAAACACATGTTTAATAGTAAGCTTAATAATGGTATTTTGATTAAATCTCTGAGATTTTCAGCAGAAAAACAATTAACATGAATGTTTTAATTGCATGTAATAAAGAAAAGTAAATTAAAATATGATTAGTTTATAATATAATAAGATGGTATAAAAATGCAGTTATAGTGTTTATTTTTCTTACTTATATATATCATTTCCCAAGAAAGAACATTTTTCTTAGAGAAACAAATAAATTCGAAGACAAATCGATAAAAGTCGTCATTTACTTATGATCAAGACTACTAAGAAGAAGACGTTGTTACGTTGAAACACATGCTGCATTATTAATTCGAAGCGCAATTTTGTTGCAATTTTTTTATGGATTAGAGCTTCATAATATTCAAATGCTTAATGCATCTCTAAATTTCACAAACATTTTTCGTGGAGGTTTTACGTTTTTAATATATTCAATTATATCTTCAACTGTAAAATTATTTTAATTTATGAAAACAATAGCTATAAGGAATGAAACAATATTTAATATTTACTAGAGAGTCATTTAAAATATTCCTTTTTCTTATGAACCCTGTATTGTAACATTATGTATTACTTAATTATTTTAAGAATTTATTGCAGTGTGACATAGATTATATTTATTCTAACTTCTTAGTATTTGAAATGATGTTATTAAATAATCAGAACTCAGAAATTACTATTTCTTCGGGTTATTTCCTGATCAGATACTTCGTTCGCTGTTGGTACGAAATAACAGAGTAGGAGGTCGATCTGGCAGGTTTGTGTTGGTTCCAAGACTCGCAGATTCAATTCCTACCTAGAGTGTAGATGTTTGCCTAATAGCTCGGAATAAACTTTTTATTGTAGATCCCAATGAAATTAACTAATATATATAAAAATTACTTAAGAGATATAAAAGAGAATCTAAAAATCAAAGATCAATCCTTATTGTGTTTGACAAATTATACTTTTCCTTTAAATATAAATAGGGGTTTTGTACTAAGTGTTTTTTAATCATCCAACATCAAGTTATTGTAATAATTATCTAACAAGTAAAGGATGATGCCTTAAACAACATATTTGATTTTTTGGATTGAATAAAATTACAGACGCGCATACAAAAAGCAACGAACGTTTGCAGAATTGCATTTGATACATGAAAAATTGGACGATTTTGTAGAAAAAGTTCATTGATGTAATAAAACTAATAATTTAATTATATACTTGTAAAAAAGTTACTTCAAAATTGTTTTTTATTTATTTATTTATTTTATTTCAAGTATAGACTAGAACTTTACTGGAGAAGAATAATGAAATTAAAGTCTCTCTTTTTCTTCATTCGGTCTTTTCAAAATTAAATAAATGATATGAAAATTAAAAAAAACTTCTTTTGAGATACAAGAAGGCAATATTTTTAAGCATTATATTTAATAAAATAAGTCACCTAATGGCTTATTGCAAACTTATTTTGTATGCTTCTTATAATTGTATATTTCTAATAATAACAAAGACAAATATGATTCTTCTAAATTATAGTTTATTTTGATAATATTTCATGAGATAAAATTCAATTTCAATAACATCATTTATTATGGAAAATTAAACAATATTACTATGGAATAAATAAATTTGAGTATCATTCAAATGAAATAGACAAATTTTAGACAATACTGGTATTTTGTTTGATGAGACAGACTAACTGCACTAAATTATTTCCATTTTTATTTGAAAGATGTTTTGGTAATTGAGTACTTCAATAAAAAGGAAAGAGAAAGAATATCAGGGAGTAGTTCTAACTAAGGAGTATTCAAATGACTGCTTAATCATAAATTTATTACTCATTCAAATTTAAATTATACAAAAAGAGAGAAAGGCATTGCTTCTATCACTGAATGTTTCACAAGGAGTATTATGAATATGTTAGAAAAATGATTAAGGAGAATATGAATTTGTGAATTGGATGTTTTACTATCAAATACAAAATTTCCTCATCGTGGCTAAGGCGTGCATCTTGAGAGATAATTATGAATACAACAGTTTATTGTTTGATTTTGATGTTCTTTTCCATGTTTTCAATAAAAGATCTGCATGGAGAAATCAGTTACTTATCAGTGTGATAATATAGTGTTACGAAAATTGCAATTTTATATCTGTGATTAATTTGATTAAGCACACTTATAAGAATTCAAGGGATACCGTTTCCAGGGATTTAAGGTATTAACTAATAATAAAAGTTAATAAAAATTCTTTGAAAGTTTATTTTAACATTTTAAAAAAATTAGTGGCATGTTTCTATATTTTCTTCTATCCATGAAATTTTTGTAAACTTCAGGAAAGAAAACAAAATACCAATTAAATGAATGGAAACGATATTTTATTCAATTTGTATGAGCCATAGTAATATATGCATTTTATAACTCACACATAAACCTTTTGAAAAATATTCGAAATGTTTTTTTTATAAGAAATAATTTTTAACGTTAACTTATACATAATATATTAGAAATAATATTTAAGTATGTTAAATTGTATTTGTCTTTCAGCTTTTTAAAGTACATAAAATAAGTATTGTAAATTTGTTTGCTACAACATATTATTTGCAAATTTATGATTTTATGTATAAAAATCTATCCCTTTTAAGAGAATACTACAAGAGCTATATGTAGTGCATAATATTGCCAAAGTGATAAGAGCCAAGAAATTTAAATCTATGCAAGTTTAGTAATTTTTTTAAATCATGGATGATACGACAGTAAAAGCAATAGTTTATATATCATTTGATAGTAAATATTTTCTGCAGTTTAAAAATATACTCAAAACTAAATTTAATTGGAAGAAACCAAATATAAATTTTGATAAACAGTAAAAAAGTTTAAAAAATATTCAATAAGATTTATCAGTTCAGCTTTTGAAGCAATATGCTAATTTGAAGCAAAAATCGGATTTGAAGACTGATAAATGAAAAAAATATGACAGAGTGAAAAACTTTAAATAATCCATATATTTATGAATTTAAAATATGACAGTGATAAAAAAATTATGTAAAGCATCTGAAAGTTTTTAATTGAAAGATAATTAAGTATGTATGTTATATCTTTTAATAGAAAAAATCGAAAAATTTAGGATATGTACGTGGATCAAATGATCCAGAAGATGAAATATACATTAGAGGATAAGTATAATGTTATAAAACCACTGAAAAATCTAAAAGTTAAATAGTCGAATTAGATATATAAAGTTATTGGAAAGAGATGAAGACAAAATATTCGTTGCCTCAGGATTTTACCACAGAGAAAAAGAAATTTATATCTAGACTAAAATTATTGCTTTAGTCTAGAAATAAATTTTCAGTTTAGGAAATTGATTTATATATATTATTTAAGGGAAAAATCAGAAATTAAAAAATATTAGCAGGTAAAATGAAGTTTTTCATTACTGCAGTCAATGTAACTGGCAGAAATTTTTTGAAAGTTTACAAGCACTATTATTCAGATGAATGCTATTGCAAGAGATTTTAGTTTGCTTTTAAGTCCTTAATATATTATCCAACTTATATTTATCCACTCTTAGAGTGATTTTAGGGAGATATATAAATATTCAATTAATAGGTATAGATTATATCATTATTTTTGTTGTGTAAACACAATTGTATTAAAAAAAATTTTATATAATGTACAAAAATTGAATCACCAAGATAAAAAAAATGTGTGTGTTCAATATCATACAAACAAAATAAAACAATATTTAATTCAAATAAGGAACCCACAATTTCATTAAGGAGAGAAAAAGTGTCATAATGAAATGAAAACGAATCCTTTTTCTAAACTGATAATTATTTATGATGAATATGTCTATATTTAAGGATCTTTTCATGATAAAAAAAATATTTCATGAAAATTAAGTGGAAATATTCTTGGACATATGAGTGAGTTAAGACATTTTGAGACCTGCAGGGTTGGAAAGATTTTTTAAATAATTAATATATGCTTGCAAAAGGCTATTATACTAAGATGCAAATGCTTGTAATTATAATATTAATTACAAATCATTATTTTCTAAATAATTAAATTACAACGTTACAAAGTTTAGAAAAATCATGCCATTAGAAAATAGGAAAGTATCTTATTTGATCAATATTATTAATAATACTTAAATGCATTTTCTAAGATTTGTACATCAAAAAAGTATCTATCTTCTTAAAAAGTTTTTTTTTTATTTTTATAAAGTAAACCCCCAAAAATATACACATTCCATAATACAATGTTACTGACTTTTTAAAAGCTACGTAATCTTTTTTTATAATATAATTCACTAATATATAATTTAACTACAGATTAATCTCAAAATGGCGAGAAATAATAATAAATAAAAATTTTGGAATAAATTATTTATTGGAATAAAAATAAGAAAGTTAGTATATATTGTAATATGAATTAATAATAAATTAATTAAACAAAATTCCTACTTTTTCAAAATAGGATTAAACTCTTGATAAATAAGTTCTTAGAAAAAAGTAAATGATTTAAAAAAAAAAAATTGTAACACACACAAAAGCGTTCCTATTTGGTAATTTAATTTTAATGCAGTTCTTCATTTCAAATTATAAAAATACGATATATTGTTTTAAAAAAATATAAAAACGATAAACTGCCATTATTAATGTTTCTTCATTCATATTTATGTTAAAATGGAAAATGTATGTCACCATGAGATGTACTAAATATGTCTTGATATATATTTTTGAAAACGTGTCTTCTTTATTTGGGATCTCGTAGCATTTTTCATATTGTGTAATAATTTTTGCTTCTTCCTTAAGCATTAATTAATATCTTCACACCAAATACTTTAATATTAATTATGGTGTTGAAGTTAACACTGTAAAAATTCTATTTACTTCAATTTACAAGAATACCTATAAAATGTTTCCGTATTTCAAATTGTAAAATAAAAATAAAGCTTATTTTTTATTAATCATCAAAACGAAGAAATTGTAATATAGTTTAGTCACATCTATGTTGGTCTAATTGAAACATATATTTTAATTTGTTGATTTGAAATTATTATGCATTATCTGCACACAGTTTTTTAGATAAGCTTCAATATGTATTTAGTCATTTTACTGTATTTTTAAAATCTAAAAGCTTGTTCTCATTATAGATGATAAAGCTAAATTGAGGCCGAAGCATTTTTATGAATTCTTCATAACGTTGTCGTTTTCTTATAATAAGAAATAATTACATTTACAAATTCAATTCTTGCAAAGATGTTAGTTATTAAAATAAGCTAAGGCATATCAAAATTTACCACAAAGCAACTAATTGTTCATGAAAATTTTAAACAAAAAAATGTTAAAAAAAAATTAAACTTTCGTATAAGAATATATATTCTTTATCATAATCTAGCAGTTAACTCCTTTCCTATATTATTATACTATACGAAAAGATTCTAAAACGATTTGAATAAAATCAATTAACTAAACGCGATTTTTAATAACAAGCATGTATAGAATAAGAAACTTATGTCTGAAATAAACTGAAATTTTTAACTTACATCTCTTAATAAAATATTTAAATTAAGTATTTCACTAGAATATCTTAATAAAAAGTATGACTCATCATAATTTCATCTGTTAAAAATTAAATAGTCTTTAACCAACAAAACTAAATTTAAAAGTGACTTTAATTTAAATTTACTTATCAGCAAATATGGTGAAATTGATTAATGCATAAAAAAATCACTTACCAAAACAATTTTAGTTAATATTTAATTTTTTAGAAATTTCAGTGATTTAATATAAATGAAAGTAAAAGCTAAAACTACTTTCATTTATATTAATAGAATAATCTTTAACCAACAAAACTAAGTTTAAAAGTGACTTTAATTTAAATTTACTTATCAGCAAATATAATGAAATTGATTAATGCATAAAAAAATCACTTACCAAAACAATTTTAGTTAATATTTAATTTTTTAGAAATTTCATTGATTTAATATAAATGAAAGTAAAAGCAAAAACACTCTCTTCTTCAGAGGCTAATAGAGTAACTTCAGCTTTTCTTTCAGCAACGTCAAGTAGAACTTTCTTGGGTGATTAGGCTCCCAAATCTAGTCTCCCGAAACTTTTTGCCTCTTTTGTCAGCAAGTGAAGTATATCGACAGTTTCTTCCGTCAGTTTAGGATTTTTCATTGGTAGTTCGCGTGACGATTCTGTTCCCTCGTCTGCTTCCCCCCGTTGCCATCCTTAAGTAATGCGAATGAAAATGGCGCAAGTTCCATATCATTTTTATGCTGTCAGATGTCATCGTATATTTGCAGACGATATCTATGTCTATGTTCTATTTCCATAGCATTTACTAATTTCGAAACTGCTTATTGAACTATCGGCCAGTGCCTCATATTACTTTGTAGTCAATGACCAAATAACGAGAAACTTCAAAAAAAAATTTCATATCATTTCATAATCATTATGTTATTATGCATTTAATTAAAATGTTGTAATGTGCGTTTCATTTGGTTTTAGTAATATAATACATGTGAATTTCGATTGTAAATTTATGCAAACTTTTTTCTCATTTTCAATAACATAAAATTCAATATAATTTATAGTTTAAGCAAATTATGTATTGTAAATAAAAGATTTATAGAAATTTATTTAAACAAAGACATTGAAATAAATACTAGCTAAATTTATTTTCCTTCAAAGCAGTATTTTATAATTTAAAAACGATGTTAACGAGACTATTTGAGAGTTCATAAATTTTCCTGCTTAATTCGTTTTTATAATATGTGATAGTACAAATTTAGTGCAATTATTAATTTATTTGTACCTAATAATTATGTTAGAGGAATTTCATTATTTTTCTTTTTTAATGACCACACCTAACAAGAATAAGATTCCTATAATTTAGTTGCAGAACATATTCATTATAATGTAAATTCACACATTCATTAAATTCTAATGTTTTCATTGTGTTTTTCTTGTTCTAAATCATATTAATGTATAATTTCAATTGCAAATTGAAGCAAAATTTATTCTTATTTTCAATAACATCAATTCAATGTAAATAATTTTTAAACCTCTTCACATTTTCCTTTGCACTATGCATTCAGCTATTCAGTACAAAAATAAAAAGAAATTTAGAAGTCTTTTAAAGAAAATTCTTTGAATAATGTTGCTATATTTGATGTTTTTAATGACTTCAGTAATAAATTTATTTCACTTCTTTTTCTTATTTTAATTCTATAAAAAATTAAAACAAGATATTTAAAATAGATTACATTAAAAAAATAAAAACTTGAGTCGAACATAATAGCATCAAATTTATTACAAATCGTACTTCAAGTTCATACAATCAATATTAGCTGGCGAAGATAATCTCTCAAAATGAAATATAATTTATTTGTAAATAACAAATTGAATATAAATAAATGATAAAATTTACTCTTATTTTCTGCTATTTTACAATAAATCTGAAAAGTTAAATTAAGATTTCATCAAAATCAAAGAGCTGAAAGAAGGAATCTAGAAAATAATATAAGATGAATAAAATTAGAGAAGCAATTTTTTTTTAATCTTACCTTTACTTTTCTCTTATTAATATTTAAAATTTTTCTTTAGCTATTTCTTTTTCGTGAAACATATTTCGTAGAGAATGTTATTAAAATTATTTTAATAATGTCTTTTTATCAATTTATATAAAAAAAACTTGTGGGTATATAATATTAGATTTAAAAATAAAATATCTTTTAAAAAATCTATTACATAAAAAAAATATAAATCATTTTATATAAATATATTAGGTTAAATTTATTGAGATTGAAGTTTCCTTTTTTAAAAGTTCTAAAATTATTTTCTTTTTATAAATTCGTTGAACGTTCCTCGAGACATTTTTCAAAGAAATTTCAGAAAAGTATAAAATGAATATGTTTGAAACTATATCATGAAAGAAATGTTTCAAAATTTATATACTAACAAAAAATTATTTAGAAAAAAAAAAAGGAAATTTTCCCGAAAAATATTTTTTGACTTGTAGATTACACTAAATAAAAAAATCAAATATACCACTTATTATTAAATAAGTTTCAATTTCTCTTTCAAAGTTCTGCAATTAAGTTGGTTTTTCTTTGGTATTTATTACATAAAATAGTAATTGAAAAACTCTATCGCAAGCGATTAGTAGCTTTCCTTACGGAGCTGAAGACAGGGAGTGATAGCGACAAAAGCGAATAACAAACGTTTTTAAGATTTCAGAAGGATTGTTGTATTATTCGCTAAATCACCCTCTATAGAGATTGATGTTGAAGAGTTCTCTACTTGTATAATATGGAGCATTTTTATTTCATATCTAACAATACTGCAGTAAAATTAGAGCTAAATGATTTTCAAAATGATTTATCAATAAAATGGCTTTCTTGAAGCGATGAAAATACTTATTCTCTTATTCTGAAAGAAAGAAATCCAATTTTGATCAAAGATTGCCTCAAAATGTGAAGCCGATATTTAATTTTTCATATCTAAGTGAGATTTCTTTATCCATTATCAAATGTATCAAAAATAAAATCAGAAAAGAATTCGTTAATGAACGCTAAGACCATGTATTCTAATGTAAACCACTATCTTCTCTCCAAACATTAAAATACCTGTTGATAAAAAAATAATGCTCTATCATTCCCATCAAAATTAATAAATCTAATAAAAAATATCGTTAATATTTGTTATTTATCATTAACTGCTCTTCAATTTATTTATGTACAATTCAATTGAATTTCTTTATATTATAAACAGTTTAATTCAAATTGATTTCATATTTACTATAAAAGTTAACTTAATCTTAAACAAATATAAGTTTTTTTTAAAAATTTGAAGTTCTTTTGATTGGAAGTTTACACTAGGATTTAAAATAAGTCAGTAGCTCAGAGAATCCACATAAGTTTAGTAATCACAAGAATAAACCATTGTTTATTATGTGCCATAAAATAATTTACCTAAATAATGAAAACAAGCACATCAGCTTAAAAAACTTTAAAAACTTTTTTCAATAAATGTGCTTACATACATTACTTTGATAAAAACTTTAAAAAATCAGAAGCGTATTTGTGATGAACGAAAGTTACTACTATTACACTGCTAGGCACCGTAAATGCAGTACCCTGAAAAAAGCATGCAAATAATATGAAATTTATAACATGCATTAGTACAGATGAGGTATGCAAATGTTTAGAATTTCCGCGCAAACGCACATCACGCGCATCTGTGGTGCCACTTCAAAGAGCTATTCAAGACTTGGATATTTCGAAGATTTCAATTTTGGCGATTGTGTTTTTCTTGTGGGTATTATTTAAAAAAAAAAAATTAACTAACCTTGTATAGAAAAAGCTATCTTTATTTTTTTATCAAGTATCCGAGTTCGACAGAGAAAGGATAGTTGCCTACCGAGATTGTGGATTATCTTTTATGGAAATCGGTAGTCATGTTGGGCGAAACTAAACAACTGTAATGCGGATATGTGATCATTGCATGCAGGAGGGTACGACGGACCGATGTGTTCGATCACATCCACCTCAGTGCATCACTTCACAGGATGACAGGCAAATTGTCAGCATGCCAGTAATGAATCGCTCAGCCACAATACGAACCATAGTGCAGCATATAGAGTCTGTAACGCATCATCCAGTGTCTGCGCGTACCATTCCACGCAGCTTACAGCAGAGTGGTCTATCTGCAACGCTTCGTCTACCCTTGAAGCAGAACCAAAGTCGTCTCTCGCACCAATAGAGCGATAAAAGAAAGATGCGGATGGCAGAGTGGAATGAAATTCTCTTTACTGACGAATTCTGTCTGCAATACCACGATGTCGCATTCGAATCTGGAGACACCGTGGAGAGAGGATGCTGAACAGTTGTGTTATGCACCGCCAGACTTGTCCAGCACCGGGTATTATGATATGGGGTGCTATTATATATCACTCTCGCACTCCTCTAGGCGGTACTTTAAATAGTTAGCGTTATATCTCCGAGGTGTTGGAGCCAGCTGTTCTTCCTTACTTTTAGGACTTGCCCACAGCCATATTTCAACAGGATAATGTGCGTCCACCCGTGACACGCATTGTCCAAGGGTTCTTCGTTAATCACTAGATTGAATTGCTTCCGACAACTGGCTCTTCGGATCTTTCTCCGATAGAAAACATGTGATCCATAGTTGCTCAATAATTGAATTATATCCCCAGCTGCATTATCAAATTAACTTTGGCAACACGTGGAAGATGCTTGGTCTACGGTATCCTAAAAACACATCCAAAGTCTCTTTGAATCAATGCAAAGGCGTGTGACAGCGGTGATCTGCAATAATGGCGGCTAATCTGGCTAAAGATTTGGACAGGAACTACACTTCACAGAAGTCTATAAATTTAATACTAAATTAAATCATTTCATACTTGGTCAACATGTTATTTACAAAATAAATTTTGTTGTGATATCTCTTGTCTTTCTTGGTGTTGCAATTTGGGTGGCTAGCAGTATATTTTGAATAAATAGCCTGTCTGAATATAAGGAATTATTTTTATTTATTTATTCATTCTCCATTCTCTAATTCCCCATACAAATAAAAAGTTAAATTAAAAGATTATTATAACATAACAATTAAAACACAAAATAAATTAAAATAATAAAGTAGTACAAAAAGTACATATTTTTAACTTTTATACATATAAAAATACAAGAGAATGAAATGTGGGTATGTCAAATATATATTATTCTTTAAACATTTAATCCATTAAAATCCAATATATTAAGATTCTTTTCGAAAAGATTTGCTTTCTCCGAAGACTTCACAGAATGAAATAAATTGACCCATTGGCATTTAGTCAATATCAACTCTATAAAAAACCAAATAATTATCATAATTAGTGAAAATTGCCTTATCGGTGATAAAAATTAAATACATTATATCAACTTTTTTAACAATTTATGTAATTTACGCTTCTAGACTCAGATTTTCGAATCTGAACGATCTAAGAGCGGCTTTGATTGACGAAATTAAATTCGAGTTGGCCAATAAACAATGTGGAAAAATCCTGTGGCAAGCATTGCGACAACAGCAGATTCAAATTTTAATGCAAAAGAGAAAATAAGAGAGTCATTCAGGAAAAGATAAAGCAATATAATATAAATATGACTATAAAAAACAGTTAACTATTGGAATTGGGCAAAAAATCGTTAATTCTACAGTAATTTTTTTTTAAGCTTTAACCAAAATTAAGAGAAAGCCTTCGTGAAACTGAAGTCTTTAAAAGTTTATGAATTGCTTTAAGAATGTTACTCATCCAAGGGTATTTGCACTAGCCAGTCATGAAATAAGTACTGATGAGCAAGTTAATGTGATGATCGTAAGACTAATGGAGAATACTGCATTGAACTCCATATGTGTGACTCTCCAAATAGTAGATACTGACATGATACAAATTGAAGGTAAAATTATATCACTATTACTGTCAAAAGTGAAATTTATATCTTTGACTTTTAATATTTTTACTCGATTTCTTTTATGAAAATATAACTTTAGCTTAACTTCAGAAGTAATGAGATTTATTTGACAAAGGAACATAATCAACTTTAGAAATAAGGAATAATACTTTTGTTCTCCAAATCACAAAAAAACTAATACTCCTAATCCTCATATAATTGATCTTCTTTATAGAAAGCATTAATAACTACAAATTCAGAATTATCAAATGTATTGTTGTTGTTGTTGTCGTGTGCCAGCCAGGCTGGCAATATGGGGTGCACTGCTCCACTTTTCCAACTGAACCATATTTGGTGTGGAGTCCGACTTCCTCAGTACACACATGCCATAGGTATCCGTTTATAGGGTAGACAACCAATCAAACACAAAGAAAGGACAAAAGACAAGAAAGAGAAAGTACATCCATGCCCGAGCCAGGATTCGAACCAAAGTCCCACCCATCTGTAGTCAGGTATCAAATGTACTGAAAATAGTTTAACAGATGTATTCCTGACCTTAACATTCGTAGATCTTTTTAAGAAACTTCATTCCTAAGAGAGTGGTGAAGCTAAACAACAGATCATAAAACATGTATAAGGGTGAAATGTTAGCAACATGCATTCCTGTTTTAAAACCTCCTTTATAAAAAAAATCTCGACTGACATCCCACTGAGGATACTGGAAAATTATTGAAAAAGCTTCCAAAGAGATAGAGAGTAAATTCTCTTAGAGATCAAAGATGTGTGGCTAAGAAAATAATTTAAAAATTTGAAAATCTGATTTCCTAGACATCCTATGATATCATACATTGCATTTATTTAAGTGATCACTCTCATTCCAAAGCAACATCAAGAGATCCACTGTTTGGGAAACAGGAAAAGGTTGAAACATTTCGCAAGGAAAATTATTGCATTAAACTTCCACATATTCATGAACATTTCCTATTATTTTCATTCAAAAGAAAGGAGACTCAACAGAATCTTGTGTGGACTCCAAAAAATTAAATGATACATTATTTAGTATATTTGTTGAAGGATTACAAGATAGAGACAGCTAATTTCACCCAAAAATTAACCATATGCTAAATACTATATTTAAATACAAATAACTTTTTAACTTGGATCTTAAGATCGAATAATTGTAAATAATAATCCATTGTGATGATCGAGAAGAGACTGCGATTACTACCGCCTAAAACTTCCTGCATTAAAATTATTTCATTTGGTCTCTGCAGTATTTGAATCTGGTGGAAATAGTGTTCCGTAGCCTGTTTTACTAAAAATATCTGATCCACTGGGAGAAAATCCTTATATTGGGCTGTAATTTTGAGGATCAATTATAAAATTTCAGGAAATTCTTGTAGGATTCAAAAGACATTTACCTCAAGCCTTATCCTTAGAAGTCTAAATTTTTTTGCAATGGAATAAATTCTATCAAATACATCAGTTCCGTCGAACGTATGCACATCTATTTAGAAAAAGCCCGCAATTAATGATTGGAAATGGTCAATGATTATTTACCAATCACGCAGCTTTCTAAGACTCTGTATATATTATAAATTTCTGAAGGATTTCTGTAGCATCGCAAAGTTCTTGTATCAATTGATTGAGAATAAGCAGAATTTATTATTGTTTAAAGGGAACGAAAGTTTTTTTAATCATTTGAATCCGATATTAATATCAAGCCATGCGTAATTCATACCAGGCACATAAACTAGCAACAAAAAAGTCAAGTCTATCCCTTCTCAAGAAATATAGGAACAAGAACTAGTAAATAAAGTAGCTTTTTGGAGTAAATATTTATTAGAACCTTAAATTAGTTATTTTATCACGCGTAAATATTTGTTCGCCATAGTAAAAGCTATAGAGTCGTCTCCTCTTTAAAAGTCAAGAAAATCCTCTTTTACGCTATATATATTTATTTAACGTAATTAATTATACATAATTTAGCAACAGATAAAGCTTAAGATGACAGTAATAATAAGAAACAGAATTTACAAATATTTCTACTTATGAAATTTTTATAATGAATAGATTCTGCTCCGTTGACCTATTGATTAAATATAAAAAATCTCAGAGGACAAATAGTAATATGGATTCAAAGATTCCAGAAATACTACTTTTTAAGTTAAAATATCGTGAATAATACTCTTATTTAAATGTCAATTCATTATCCAGGAAGCTTTATTTTACACAGTGTGGGCAGTGCTCAAATTCTGAAATTAAGTAGTTGATGAATCCTTATAATTCAGAAAGAATAACGGTTTCAACATTAGAGAGATTTTCATATCCTTAAAAGAATGAAAATATTTGAAAAATAAATTTGCTGATTTTGATATCAAGCTGATAATAAGTAAAACATACTGCATATTCAGCTCATGTTAGCCTTTATTACCATAATGATCTTAAATAAATTAAAAATCAGTTTGTCTCCATATTTAATGAAAAAGAGAAAAACTAACTGAGAAATAAAATACTGAATACATTTTGATTTTTTTCTTTGTAGCAAGAAAATCAGAGATAATTATTTATATTGATCAACAAAAAAGTGAATTCGTAATTAATTTTAACCTAAAACAATCTTGATCTGCAATGATTCGGGCGCCAAAAGCCTTCATTGCATATCATTGCTTTAATGGGTGCAATAATGTTTCCTTGTAAGTTCAAATATTTCTACAAATTGGTCTCCTTAATTGCATACAATTCTAAGTTCTATGTCTATATAGTTAGTATCCAAAGTCCAACATTAAGCTGACAATTTTCATTCAACATTAAATGGATCTTTCAAACCCTACAATTTTCTCGCTCAAAAGAATAAAAATATTCCTTTCAGTGTGAAATCGAACTAAGTCTTTTACGTGATAATGATTATTTCCGAATAAAATGAGCTCGTTTTCGTGGACTTAAGGCAGTATTCCTTTAAATGAGTGAGAATTCTTAGTATCATCAACCAGAAAAAAAGAAAGCGGGAGGATTCCTTCCGTTAGACAAAGCAGGTCACATTTAATGTTTGTGTATCAGGACGAGTGCTAAGGCAACCGTATCTTAGTTCTTGTCCTTAAATTTCGAACATTTTATGCTATTTTTTAAACATTATTTGCAGAGATAGCTGATTTTTGTTTATACGTGCATCATGCAATTAACATCGTTCAACAGAACAATAAACTCACCGTTGCTTAGATGCAAGAACTCATTAGAAGTTCGTCATGCTCTGAGGAGCTGTAATTCATATTAAAACATGCTACTTATTTCGGTTTTTATGATTAAGTTAAGTAGTTACGAAATTTACCTTAATGAGAAGATGATTAATGAAATCTAATTCTGTTATGGTGATATAGAATTTTTCATATATCTTATAAAAAATAAAACATTTCATGAATTCAACCGAAATCTTGAGTGATTTGCAAATTTCTCAGATCTTCAGAATTCTAAATTTTCGATTTAAATTGCTGTAAAATAATTGAAGAAAGAGAAATGGAAGAAAAGAGAAACATTCTAAAATATGTTTATGTTTTACTAATTTTTAGTTAAAACCAAAAACCAAAAACTTTTTAATGATTACTTTTATTTATAGAAAATCAATACTTAAAGATCTAAGAAAAATTATACTTCCTTATATATATGACTTATAGAATCTTATAACTCAAATCAATATTCATGGCAATTAACATTAAAAATGATTCAGTTGATTTGGTAAGTTTTTGGTACGATTTTTTGTAAACTCGAGGCCTAATTCAAAGGGGAAGTACAGTTTAAAGTGAATTCCAAACTACTACAAATCTAATCATACAAGATAAGACCTGAAAGGTTGCGTTGATTCAAAAATCATATTCTACAAAAATATCTTTTTTACAGCCTCGTTTGTAAAATTCAAATTTCAAACTTTTGATTAAAGAAAATTTTCCTTAAAATGTCATCACAACTAGAATTACCAGAATGAATATTAAAGTGGAAGAGTTATCAAATTGTAATCTAAATTGCTAATCATTCAGCTGCCAATTCTATTTACAATCTGTTTCATTACAGTCCAATGAAACTGATTGTAAATAGAACTGACAGCTGAATGATTAGTGATGCGATTTCAATTCCAATTTGATAATTCGTGGGTTTAATTTCCTCATATTGTTGATGTATCATTTATAGTGTTGAATAATTATGGAAGGTTTGTTTATATATGAAAGCAAATTTTGGTGATGATTCTAATAAAAGCAAATGTGAATGAGCGTTGAAGATGCGAATTAAAATTGAAAATTTAAAAGAAACACAGAAATTAAATATATTCATGGTTAATAGTAATAATTAATAATAAATTTGATTGGGTTTCTTTCAATTATTTCCTTTAAAAATTCTCTACAAATTAAGCAAAATTAATTATTTGTTCTGTGTGATGATCAGACGATCGTCTAATGGTTCTTCATAATTTACAGAAGTATTTCTTGGGATTTCTAATCTCATATAATATCCTGTATATCAAATACTTTTTCGGCTGTATTATTATAAAATTTATATTACAAATTTAGGAAATCCAGCTCAAACACAATTTCTCATCTAAGAAAGCGAATTTCTCAAGATTAATCGCCTCATAAAATCAAAACTGATGTTGTTGTATATTTAAAGAAGAAACATTTTTTCAATGATATTTCAAATACTATGTAAAAGAAATCGTAAAAAATATATAAAAAGGAATATTAACAACAGCTAACTGATGAAGGCATGTACTAACTGGTAGTCTATAAAACAAGAACCACTTTTTGCAGTGTATCATTTATATGCTATATTTTAATACTATGCATAAAAAAAAATTTATGTAATTTGCAAAGTCCTTAAACTTCGGATCAAACAATGATGAAAGTTAATTTTTTAACTATTCAAAAAATATATTTAGTTAATAATTAATTATTAAAAAATATTTCAATTCATACGCAATATTTTTTTTATTTTGTGGATGTTTATGCGAATCCTGTATATTATTCGTGTCTATTTTCTATTAAGTGTGTCATGAGTTTTTAAGAATATTTTTTCCATCCCCGTTGGGAAATCTAAGTTTATATATTAAGCAAAATATGTCATACACAGTATCATCAATAAATAATGGCATGTGACATACATACATTTTAATAAGAAAAGAAACAAATAAAGTTTGTCTCTCTCTCACGTAAAATCGTCACGACAATTGAAAATATGTGACAAACTGCTTCATTACAAACAGATTGTTTTAGTGGCATTTTTAGAAAATAATCTACAATATTTGTAAACATAATGGAGAATTTTGCTTCTCCCTCGCATTTTGTTTTTGAGTTTCTATGAAAGCTTCTTTTTCAAAACAATGTAAGAATTTACATATAAAATCTCAAACTCATCATAAAAAGATGTAAATGCTAAATTTTGTGCAATTCATTAAACTCTAAAAATAATGAAATAAAGCACATCCAGTTTCTTATTTCTCTACAAAACATATGAAACAATATATAAAATATTATGCTTTTTCTTAATTTGCATTACTGAAAATTTTTCCTCATATTAAGGATGATGATTTATGCAAAATGTATTGATTTTTCTTCTGCTTATTTTTTAATTCAGGATCTTTTTCAAAATAAAAACCATGTAAAAATGCTAACTAATGCAGATTCGATTTATTACACATCATACTTTTGATGTGGTATTAATAAATTTAACTCGTAATATTAATTGTTTATTTCAAATTAAAAGACACATTATGCTTTTTAAAAATTATTTTTAAAATTTAACAAAAATTGCTTGAACAAATTAAAATTTAGAGTTAATTTTATTACTTCAACTATATTACATTCAATTTACAGGTAAATTTTTTGTTAGTTTGCTACACCACTGAACTCTTTTCCACATTCTTGTTTCTATAATAATGTTTTGAATAAAATATATTATGATAACAAATATTATAATACATGATGACAATAAATAAATTTTCTGAACATGCTTTAAAAAAAAATTTATTGAACATAAGACGAAAATGTTTGAAATAAGGGTCTGATTATTAAGATCATTAGTGATTTTTAACAATTTCAATCAACTTTACTTTGAATTTATTGTCCGTTAATTAAACTGTTTATACGTATAACCTATCTAATGATGCATTTCATTTTTAGATTCTATAATTCTAAATTTAAATTTTAAAATAAAACAGAGGTGGTTAATGTATGAATGTTAATGTGTGATTCACTATTGTAATCAGTTTTATATAAAAATATCACTAGATGACTTCTCTGCCAATATTTGCTGCTTTTTTTAATGCTAATAAAAATTAGATAATTTTTCATTACGTGTTTAAAACAATGTAATTGAATTTCTTATGAATGATTCAATTGAAGAAAATGGATAATTTGAAACAGGAAGAAAAAAAAAAGAAATGGATAGAAATAAAATATGTAATAAATTAAATAAAATGTATTTCTTGATATTTTCAGTTTTTCAAACATGCACGATTTTCATTTTGTTTCTTAAGTATATTTAAAATAAAAGGATATTCTAATGTCCTTAGTTGATTAAATTCCATTTGTTTTCCAGCATTCCTCTGTTTTTTATCCTTAAATAAAATAAAATATTAAAAAAATAAATAAAATAAATAATAAAAAAATAATAAAAAAATAATAAAATAATAAATAAATAAATAAAATATTAAAAAATAAATAAAAAATAAATAAAATAAAATAAATTATAAGGATTATCATAAAAGCAATTAAAGTGAAAAGATTATTATATATCTTTCTTGTCCTTAAAGGTGTTTCGAATACGAAACTTTCATGAATTCCTATGAATTCATTGATTTCTTAGACCACAAACATGTTTTAGGAAACTCTTTATTTATGAGTTTATATTTTATTTAATTCAAAGAAAAATGCTTCTTTTGTAAATATATTTGTTATTGACCTGGATTTGAAAATGCTTTTATGAAGTAAAGCTTGACTAAATTGATTTATATTGCAGTACAGACATTCTGAGAAAAAATTAAAAACTATATAAACGATATAAAAGGATTCAAGTGTGTGAGAGAAAATGATCATACGGAACATGATTACACTTCCCAGAATGGATTCATACTTATCTATGTTACCTTTTTATTGCTTTCAAATTCATAAAAATATTAAACTAGATCCTCTTATAATAAGGTTAGTTAGAAAAATCTATTGCCCTTTCACGTAAATTGTTCTTCGATTTATTACAGAAAAAATATCCTTTCCTAGAATCTAATAATTATTTTTCTTAAGAATTTCTTTTCAGTTAGCTAAATGTATAAATAGAAAATTCATCAATGTTGTGTAATTTAACGCAGAGACAGTGACAAATAAATTTTGAAAAATAAACTATTAAATAATTTTTTAATTGTTTTCAAACACACCTTTGTAATATATTTGAAGAATTCTATTTGTTTTGATTTTAATTTTTGAAATTTAGTATTTTGCTTTTATAATTATGACTTATATTCTAATGAAAGTCTTAGTTTTAATTAAATATTAATAAATAAAAATTACAAAATTCTCTAAGTCAAGCTTATAATGAAAGTTTATAATTAAAACTCACAACACAAGACAAATACATTCGAAAAACATTTATCTGAAAACTGCTAAAATTTGTACTAGCAGTTTTCAGATAGATGTTTTTCGATTGACCCAAGGATTTCAGACACTAAAGTTCAAATTTCTGAGACCTGGTATAGCATACTACTGATAACAATTTCGTTATAAGAACATGCTGCTTATGAAGTATAAGTTTACTAAATATTTGAAGCTTGTAGAAAAAATTTCAAAGTTCGTTTATACTGAAAACAAATTAGTTAAAGCTGATTTTGAAAAATTTTATTTATTTTGATTTTAATTTCTGAAATTTAATATTTTGCTTTAATAATTAGGACTTATATTCTAATGAAAATTTTAATATAATTATTAATTAGATTAAAATTTAACATGTATAAGTAAAAATCTCAAAATTGTCTATGTCAAGCTTAAAAAAACAAAATAAGCAACTAGCAAAACACTAAAATGTATGTCTCATATGATTGCTGTTTGACAAAAAAAATGTTTGATTCGTAAGACAAGGATTTAATATATAAATATTAAAGGATTTTTCATTAAATGAAAGGAAGGACAATCAGGAAACACAAGTATTTAAAAATCAAAGAACAAGTTTTAAGCACTTGTTTCTCGATTGTCCATTTTTAAAATTACTTTATGTAAAATGTCTCTCCTCTTTTTAAGATGAGTGACAAATTTTGAAAATAATAATTTTTTGTAGCTTATTAAAAATTTTAAAAGTATATTTACTGTACAATGCGCGATTATTTTTTATCCATTTTAACAAAGAAAACAATAAGGGATGTAATATAGTAATTAAAGGCTAATCGTCTTTCTACACAAAATATATAATTTAATTCTATCGTACTATTTACAGGGATTGTTGTTCATCTAATTATTTTATTCCACCATAAATAAAAATTGTTGAAAATTTGATATTTTTTATTTTCTTATTTTTCATGCTACATAAATATCATAGTTGTCATAAAAAGGGAGAAACATAAAGGTAATTTTATATATGACTCATTTTGATATATTTGTAAATTCATGCTATATTTTTATGAAATTATTCTGTGATGCGTGTTTCATCAAATCTATCTTTAAATTTATATTAATTTTAACACAGAACTATAATACATGTCAGGAATCGTTGTCTTACAATCAAAATTCTTATACCCAAAACATTTAATGAGAAATTTAATAATTCTAAACATTTATTTTATCAAATTTTACGACCAATCAATGATTCAAATGTTGGAATTAATATAAAAAAGTGTTTAGTTTTGCTTGTCTTCTTAAAAAACTAATTGTGTAATTTTACTTGAATTTTTTATATTGACTTTATGTAACCATTTATTTAAAAAATTTAATTATTTTATGTCAACTTCCAGTAATTTTGGAAATTTTCTTACGGATAAATTGATTTTGTTATGGACAACGCGTGAAATGATAAAATAAAATTTAGTATAAATATAATCTATGTATATTTTGAACCAACATTCGATCAAATCTATTTCATACAAGCTTCAACGAGGAAAGATTTAATTAACTAATCCACAACCATCTGAAATTTTTAATTTAGTACTAGTCATAAAGTAAATATATTCATGTTTTATTTAATAATATTTTTTTATAAATGGGATATTAATATAAATTGGGTTATTTATTATAAATATTTAACAATATATGCAAACAAAGTATTAAATTTTATTAATTTTATTATATAATTTTTCCATAGCCCTAAGTAAATGAAAAAAATAGGTATTTTAGATTAAACTAGAGTTTTATTATCTTTCTATTTTCTTAAAATGTATTTTCCCGTTCATAGATAGTATCAATAAAAATTAAATGCTTACTAATCTTCATATGACATTCTGATGCTACTTTAAATGATGGATTTCTTGCTACATGAGATCTTGAATTTTTATATAAGCGATATTAATACGCTCAATTTTTTCATAAAATATATTCTACGACTTCCTACAATAGTTCATACTTGAGAGCATAATTACTCTTCATTAGCATCAATTTTAAAAATTAAAAAAAAAATATTATATGCTAAAATATGATTTTTATATTAAGCACTTTTTGATGCATAAGTTTGCAATAATATTTTAGTATTTTAAACATTAAATTGAACGCAATTTGAATAACGCAATTTAATATAAGTTCATAAAAAATCCATTTTTATGAAATATAAATATAGTTTCATAAAAATGAAATTGAAAAATTTTTTAGAAAAAAAAAATTTTAAACTAGAGAAAAGGAAGAGATTGTCAAAAGATTTTCTGATACGAAATTTCGTTTTCAAATACACTGCCTTTATTTTTTTGCTTTCTTTTTAAATTCGCATTTTATTCACTTCAATAAAAAATACTAGTTTTAATTGAAGATCTTCTTGACATATCTCTTCAATTCCAGTTTATAAAACCTGATGGTCATTGTGTGCTTATAGAAATTCTTAAGGCCATGAAACCAAATTTAATCATAAACCCACAAATTATTTTACAAGCTAAATAGCTAAATAATGATAAAAAAAAATTTTTTTTCGCGATTGACAATATGTATTCAGTCGTCAATAGTTTATGTTTCCAGGTCAAAACTCTTCATGATTGACTTAAATAATAGTCTCCACTTTTCTGGAATATGATGTAGTTATATACTTAGATAATAATACAGATATTTTCCTGCGTTTATATGATAGGATAGGAAAGTCACTTTATAATTATAATACTGAACAATCAATATTTTCTTACATAGATGACTCAAAGAAGTAAAAATATTGAGTATTTCTTGAATGGACTATAGGTGACTTGCTAACTCATTGACTTTTCTAATCGTAACATTGTGCTGAATAGACAAAGATTCTACATGTGTTAGAAGATTCACTATGACTTTTTGGAATAATCATATTTAAGTTAATAAGCTATGTAACTCATTTTTTTGCATAAATTTTAAAATTGTAAAATTTATGTTGGTGACATAGTGCATTTTATTAGTATTAAGTGTGTTTTTATGTCAATAAATTTCTTTGATAAGTTTTATCTATTTTTTATTTTTGAATTCACTTCTTCATTCTTGCATATATATATATATATATATATGTTTTTCAGACAAAACACCATTTATATCGAATTAGGGAATTCTTACATTTTCATGTTTACGATACTTTTATTTCATATTTAATTTTCTGTCATTTGCAATAATTTTTAATTCACACACAAGAGCATTAACTTCCATAATTAGTCATTCAGTAACATTCTTAAGTTTGCTAAGTCTTAATATGTATTACTCAACTTTTAGATTGTTAATATATCTTATAAATTATTCACTATCTATAGTTATTTTCTGCTCTTACAGATTATTAATATAACCCCAAAGGAACTATTTTCTAATTCAATAAATCTTCAGAAAAAGCATCAACTCTAAAATATATGTAGTTATATATTTAAAAAAATATTATTCTCTTTTTTTATAAAACATTTTATGTAGCTTACAATATTTTCGAATTGATAAATACTTATTACATTATTCATTGGGAGATTAAAAACATTTTTTTTTTTCATTTAATTGCAGCAGTCGACAAAACTTTTCGTGTTTTGGCTCTCTTTACGTCAATTTGTAAAATATTTATCAAAAGAGCAAAGAATTTTAATCCTCTACTGCAGAAAACATCTAATAAATATACATGAAATATAATTTTTTAATCCTATTACAAATTGATGAAGTTTTGCCACCGAAGAGAAAAACTTTCTCCCTTGTTCTTTGCTTTTATTTCATCTAAAAAATGAAAGAAAAAAAATTCAGTTTTATTTCATTCATTCTTTCTATCTAAACAATGCATGCTCCCATCCATTATTCAATAGCTAAAACAAGCCATATATTTTATTATTTAGAGGCTTGTCATGCAGAAAACTATATCATAAACTATAATTCTTTACAACCGACCAGCTGTCCACAAATTACTTCCCGTCTGGCATCACTCACGAAGTAAAGATCAAAATGTAAATATATACTCCTGATGCCAAAACGAAATTGGGAATACATAGCACAATAACCGCAGTGATCTATAAAAATGAAAGCTACGCTTATTATGTTTATTTTTTTCACTTAAATTTGATGAGAGATTTTGTATTATTATACAATATAAGCTATAAATGGGGTAAATATATAGTTAGAAAATGAAATTAATAAATGATTTTGAATTATGATCTTAATTATACAGAAGAAAAATTATGATGGAAATACAAACTATTTAGTTATATACATATTTTCTGAACATAAAGATTATTAACATCTATAGAAACTATTTCCTCTTCAATAAATCCATAGCTCATCAATTCCAATAAATATATTTCCATTCTAAAAAACATTTAAAACTATAGAATCTATAATATTTTATATTACTTTTTAATGTCTTGTCAAAAAAATAACTTGAAATTTTTCAGTATATAGAAACTTATTTGATTACTAATCAAATTTTTAAACATTGCAGTTAATGTAAAAATCCAGTCAATTTTAAGCTTTATATATACTCAAACAATAAGCATCTAAGCCATTTAAAAAAAACAAGGGGATCTATTTTAAATTATAAACGCCTTCAATAAAAATACCCGAGACTTCACTGATAGACAAAAAAAATTTTTCGCGTGTGATATAAGGTTGTCGAAATGTCACGTTGTTTTGATTCGTAATTAAGGATTTTTCATCACAAAATATAGGCAAATAAAGTAATGAACGTATAAAAACGTATATTCATAAAGAAATTTCTCAATGAATATTATTTTTGCATACTATTACCTCTAGAAACGAGAAATATATATTTTACTTTTTTATATAATAGGGAGAAAAGCGCATCTAAGTTTTAAACATATATAACTTAATACATCATTCTTTTTCACAAAAAATTAATTCCTTATTAAATAAAAAAAACTTCTTCATTATAAGCATTTAATGCCCAAAATAATTGGCCTTTAAAATAAAAATGAATCAGGCGACAGATGTTTTATCATTTACAATTTTAAAATACAGTCAAAAGAGAACATCGTTACATGTTTAAGCTTGAAATAGTTCATTATTTTCAGCTTGCCATAAACGGTGCTATTATCATCAACGACACGTCGGCGGCGAAATTCTGGGTGTCGTCAATGAAAGATCGGAGAACAGTAAAATAATATGACGTCACGAACGACTGGAAAATGGGTGGGTCGCACAACGATTTTAGATTTCAAGCGAGTTAGAAATATCTGAGCAATGAAACAATTTTTACTCCTTACTAGAAAAACATTTTCTTTTTAATTAGATTTATGATTTATTATTAATTAGATTTATGAAAATTTAATTTTAAATCTTTGTAAGGTTAGATAATATATTTTTAGCCTCTCTCTAACACAGCTTAATATATTGATTCAGCTTATGAAAACCACATGGATTACAATGACATAGATAAAGATATGAAATTTTTAAAATAAAAAAAAAGTGCTCACGTAGTTTATGAAACATTGCAAAAAACATATACATGTAATATGTAATTTATATTGATTTTTAAATAAGGAGTTTTAAAATATTTTATTACATTTTGAAAAATGATAAATGGTAACATACATTGCATAATTTTTATTAATATTGACTAAATCGGTCGTTTTCAACTAGTTTAACAAATGCTGAGAAGGAATTTATTGGTTAAACAATTAAGTGATGTCAATATCAGACCTGTACCTATAGGTAGGATTATGGTATCATATAGCCGCCCAACCTGTCTAGTGGTTAGCGTGCCTGACTACAGATGGGTGAGAACTGGGATCGAATCCTGGCTTGGGCATGGATGTACTTTCTCTCTCTCTCTTTCTTGTCTTTGTCCTTTCTTTGGGTGTGAATGGTTGCCTACCCTATAAACGGGTACCTACGGCATGTGTGTACTGAGGAAGTCGGATTCTACACCAAATATGGTTCAGTTGGAAAAATGGAGCAGCGCACCCCATATTGCCGGCCTGGCTGGCACACGACAACAACATGGTATTATGTATAAATTACCAGTTTCACCTATTTCAAACTGGTAACAACTTCTTAGAAAATGTCGTGATATATCCTGAGATGGTATGGGAAGATTTCCCAACTCGCTTGCAACTAGGCTTAGAATTAGTAAGCGAAAAGCACTGATACAGTGATTATGCGGCGCTATTTGTCTCTTCATATACTCAGTTTTTTGTAGTGCAGTTGGCGCGTAAAAATGAATGCTCTTGTGTTTGTCTCTGAGACAGTTTTGATTTTTTTTTTCCTCACTGAAAAGTTGTTTTTATTTTCTTTAAATACCTTTTATTCTTATATCAAAATATCTCCAACATCGGATAGATTTACAGCCCATGAATTAGAATCTTTGAAAGCATTTAATTAAAAATACTAATTTCATACAGTACATTGAGGAATCACTTAAAATCGATTTAAATGACTAAAAAGGGATTATCCATTACTTCCTTATTTCTAAACTACAACTGAGAACAAAACCAAATTTACATGAACCACGTCCCTCAGTCCAGCCTCCTCTAAGTTTTCCGTTAAAGCGATTCGTCACGCTATGGCATGAACAAAAGGATTGCTCCGGAAGCGACCGCGATACGTGATTAATGAGGGGAGACACGCCCTGCGATGTCCTGGACATGAGATAACCCGTTTCCAGAGGAGGATTCAATTGATTTAAGAGGCCCAAAAAAGAATCTCGGGAAAAGAGTAATTTGAGGGTCAAACCGTTCGATAAAAAAAGAAGTAATAGCTGAAAAAAAAAAAATGCGAGGCAAACTTTTGTCCCTCCCATTCTATTTTTTCTATCTGTTTGAGCTCTACTTTTAGAACTATTGTCAAGGTTATAAGTTTTTTTTTTTTTTTTCTTTGATAAAGAGGAAGGACATTAATTATATTCTAGTCTTTACATAATTTATTTAAGAATATGTTTTGATCCGTTTTGGTTAGTTTTACAATGTCTAAAAAGAGGACAAACTTCACCAAAACTCAATTAGCAGCATCGAAATCTGTTAAAATAATAAATTAATTGTAAATAACATTATTAAAATCCAAAAATTAATTAAATATCAAAAGAAAAGAATACTGTGTATAAAACATGAAAAATTTTTAACATATAAATTCTATACTTTAAAATAAATAATTTATAAAATCTATTGCTTTCAACAGAGAAAAACTATTTTTATCCAGTGGTTTTACGAGCGAATCATTTAATTAAAAACTTATAGCGATGATGTATAAAGCCTTAACATGAAATTAATATATGATAAATAGTATATGGTTTGACAAACATTTTACACCATGGATTTAGATTATTAAAAACAAATATATTTGTGTGTGGAACATGAGTGTCTTATATGAAAGCGTGTTAATCTAACATCGGTGCTTCTTAACGGTAAAATTGAAATGCGGTGAAACATGAAAAAATGGTATGTAGCTTGTTGCGAAGACCAGCAGACAACATAATTTCTGTCATAAATATTGGCTAAATACTTTTAAGTATTTTATCAAATTAGTAATGGGTAGTAATGACTGAAGTGGACTTGATGCAACTTTAGAATCTACATTAGCCTTTTCACTGCCATCGACCTTCATAATCTAGAATCCAATCGAAGATAATATTGTATCCTTTTCCAAGAAATATTAGTTTGGGGAAAAAGAAATCCATTATTTTTACGTGAACTTTTTGTAACTTCTTTTGGATTCACTTTGTAAAAAGGTTTAACAGCTTTCATATAGATTTTTAGGTCTTGTGCGTTACGACTGTTGACATGCGGTTAGCTTCGATCATTTTTGATATTTTATAGACATTCTCGACGATGCTGTATCCACATGCGAGGTGCATCTCTAACATCAAAAATACCCGAACGGAATCGACGAAACAAAAATTGTACGTAACTGGTTGTTACAGTCTTATATAGGACGATAAACACCTTTCACAATTTTAGCCACCCGGCTATCTTTTTCACCGTTACGAGAGAAAACGAAAATGTATCGAATTTTCTGTTTGTTGTCTTCCATTTTTAAAACCTTGTACTCGTAACTGAATTAATCAAACAAAAAATCGCAAGAGGATATTTTAGTGTCAAATGTCACCTTTCCAACGAGCATAAATCTGAAATTGTTTGATAGATACCTCACGAGATATCGATCACTACAGACGTCTACCGAAAAAATAATGGATAACTTTTTCCCCAAACTAATATTATTCCTGGTGCTACAGCAACGCCACCTATCAGTAACGTCATTGCACAATTTACATTCTTTTTGTTATCAACACCAAAGGTAGTAGCCCTTCATCGAGGGCAGCGAGATTTTAACTGTGCTTGGACGTAAACTTCACGATGCGACCATAACGAGTCCCAATCCTCTGCCTGTATTACAGATTTTTTTTGTTAATAGTTTTTCTTTGGTATTCTTGACAGGGATGGGCACTTCTTCCAACTGATGGGATGAAAAGTCTCTGCTCGACATAACTGAACTGTCTGCTAGTTCTTTCAATATGTAGGCAAGTTTAATATCTCAATATTAACCGACACTTCTTTTTCGTTCTTTAAGAGGTTGAAAATTTTGTCACTGTGGCTTATAACTTCAGAGGGGCCCTCGTACGGAGGTTCCAAGCCTTTTCTAATAGAGTCCGACCGCAGAAAAACACGAGTGCATGCAGATAATTTTTTACTCACGAAAATTGCAAGTCACCCATGATGTTGGGTTGTTAGAGGTGAAAGCTATTGCATTACTTCCCTGATCTATCCCATGAAGGTAACAGAATCAGATCTTTTATCAGATGGGCAAAGAAATTCATCTGGATGGTGTATGGAAGTTCCATAAATCATTTCTGAAGTTGTACTTCTTTCCATGTAGCTCGAAACCTTAGCTGAATAGTTTGTAACACAGTAGTCCATTGAGCCATGAGCCATTATGGCTGCTTTCAGTTGCCGATGAAATCACTCGACTTGACTATTTGCAGCTGAATGGTAAGGGGTTGTATGGTACTTTGAGGTACCCAAAAACTTTACTAGAGCATCGAAAAGGGATGACTTGAACAGTCTTCCTTGGTTTGTCTGGTCAACCTGAGGGTTGTACCAGACCTGGAAATCAAGCCAGAATATAATGTTCTTGCTACAGTTCCTGAGGACATATCTATTAGTGGAAATTCCTCAGATCATTTACAGAACTGATCCAACACAAGTAAGGCAATAATGAAAACCCTCTGATGGAGAAAGTGGTCCTACAATCTCAATAAGAACATGCTCAAAGCTAGAATTAAGTGGTATAAACTTTTCTATCTTACTTCTCGTATGTCGGGATACCTTTGCTTGTTGGCACAGCAAACATGTACGAGCCCACATAATATCTCGTCTTATTGATGGCCATACAAATCGATCAGCAACCAACTTCAAAGATGCTCATATTCTGGGTGCGAAAGTTAGTGTAAATAGTTACAAATTTCTCGTCTGACATTACAATGGAGGGTGACCCACCAGAAATGGCTGTAGTCTGAGGGAAGTAGAAAAGTGTTAGTCAGCATGTCTTGTAATTAGACATCTCTCTGTTGCTCCTCATCCATCATTTGGAAATCAACAGCAGCTGGTGTATTAATTGTTGAGATGTGTATACGCGAGTTAAAATATCGGCCACTATATTTTTAGAGCCTTTTAAATAGCGAATATCTGATGAAAACTGGTTGATCAGATGCAACTTTCGTGTCTGCCGTGAGGAACATTTATCTTCTTTCTTTTTAAATGCATACACCAAAGGTTTATGATCAGTGAACAATGTAAAGTTATGTTCTTCCATCATATGCCTAAAGTATTTAATTAGCATATAGGCAGCCAGCAACTATCATAAGCATTGTATCTACACTGTGCTGGAGAGAAAGTCTTTGAGAAAAAAGCAGAAAGGTTGCCAACCTTTAGATACCTGTTGATGAAGAGCAGCACCAGGCGCAATATCTGATGCATCTATTATAATAGCAAGTGGCGCAGCAGCTACTGGATAGCCTAGGATTGTGGCCTTTGCATGTTTTTTGCATTTTTTAAAAGCTGCAAGAGCCTTTTTTGACCAGTTGATGATTATTCGATTACTCTTCCTGGTCCCTTTTAGATAGACATTCATAGCTGCTTGTGTTCTGGCAGCATAAGGTAAAAATCTTCTATAAAAATTACAATTTACGAGGAATATACGAAGCTCTTTTACGGTTTTTGGTCTCGGAAAGTCCAAAATAGCTGCTACTTTCTCTGGTAAGGAAGAAGTGCCCTCAGCTAACACAATATGTCCAAAAAACTTCACAGATGGTTCTTCTAAAAAAATTTCGAGGCATTGAGAATTACACCATACTCTTAAAATCGCTAGAACACTTGTTTAAGGAAAAGGCGATGGTCCTCATTCTTTAAAGCAACTAGAACATCATCGAAGTATGGTACACAAAAATCCATACCTCTCAAGGCATTGTGGATGAAACTCTGAAACGTGGCAACAACAGTTGACAGTCCAAACGGAATTTAGCGGAATTCAAAAATTCCAACGGTGTTGTGAAAGCCGTTTTAGGAATGTCCTCTTCTTATACTGGAATCTAGTAATAAGCTGTTGCTAAATCTAAAGTTGAAAAAACTTTCTTTTTCCAGCTCCTGCAAACAGCCCTGGAAATGGGAAACTGCATGTTGATCTGGAATTGTAACGCTATTGTGTTTCCTATAATAACCTAAAGGACGCCAATCACCATTCTTTTTAGGCACCATGAAGTGGTGATGCCCAACAGCTATTTGACAGCCTGCAAATTCCTGTGTCTATATGATACTGGAACTTTTGTTTGGCCACCTTTTAGCTTGTCTGGAGGCAAACGCCTTGGCGTAGAGAAAAGCGGTGGTCCACTAATTACAATATTTTTTTCTTTACGTCTGGACAGCCGCCTTAGCGGCCAAGAGTCCTCTGGCAGCCCAATAAAAATTAGCCTTAATGTGGAAGTTGTCGGGTAAACAGTTCAAAGAAGAAAGCGCAGGACAGCTTGTCAAATGAATTAAGCTCATAAAAGCTCCTGAAGGACACAGGGTACAGTGGGGCGTGTTGACTACGCCGATACTGCTTAAGTGTCTTTGGAGAAAGTCATGTCCAGTCAAATTTCTGAAATTGGCTGTGAAAATAGAGCGTGGAAGGCACATGGGGAAAGGAGAGTTCAACAGGGAACCCCAAGCCTTGTCTTTAGTAGTTTCGCTATATGAATTATGAAGGGCCTTGCAAAGTTTGTTTTTAATTAGATTGCAGATTTGTTGGTATGATGTAATAAAATCAGGTTGTTGCAGTTTACATCCATTTTTTTTGCAAAATCACCTGCTTTTTCGTTCCCATAGATATTACAATGGATGGGTATCCACTGAAGAACAACCTCCCACCCGACGGAAATGACATGATTAAAGAGGGATTTTACTTCTTCCACGTGAAATGAATCACTTATTGAGTATGAAGTAATGGCCACAATAGCAGACTAGGACTCGATAAAAAAGACAACTTTCTTAAGTAGAGTGATCAGTCCAAGAATATTCACAGTGGCACACTTTATGGCTTCAATTTCAGCGTCAAAGTTTGTGGTAAAGTAGTTAAGATTGTGTGCCTTACTTTATGTTTTACTTGCCTTGTGGTAGAAACAACTTTAGTAAGAGCAGGAAATTCAGCAAGTAGCTGGTGAAACTTTGTATCATCATAAACTGCCTTAACTGCAAGGTGTTTCCTTTGTTGTATTGCTCCTTAAAACTGCAAGTTCGTTACCGAACTTGCCGTCTCAAAGAGCATCTATTATCTCAGGAGCTATCTTGTTCCATCCTTGACGAATGTCAGCAGATAGTCCATAGTGGAGTAAAATATCAGAATTTATCGGTTGCGATACATCGGCGATTATAAACGGCCGCCAGAACATTCTTCGTAGGCCAAGATCAAGTTATAACAGTTGTTGGTCAAAAGTTGCAAAAGTGGTTGCATTTACGCAAACAACTGGAGGGAAACTGGCCAGCAGTGTTTCGATGCCACTGAACGAAGAATTACCGAGACATCGGCAACAGTATCAATCAGATATCTTAAATTAATAGATTTATGGCTAAGATAGAATCGATTTATCTCATTTTTTCTCCACCACTAGTACGAATGAAGGCCTTTCTAGTTTTCCTGCTGAAAGGAACATGGTTTAATACACCTCTTTGCACGTTGCTTGAAACGTCGGTGGTACCATCAGTGTTCGTGGCACATGGAATATCTGCTTACTGTGAGCCGATGGGAAAGTTCACGAAAGCTAGAACGTTCGCGTGTTTTCAGGTGAGATAGGCGTGATGAAACATCTACGAGAACAGTTTTCAGTTCCAAGTTTGCCGATTTGACTGCTTGAATCGATGACGTATGATAAGCAGCTGCCGTAATTCCATTCGTCATTTCAACTAACTTTTCCATTTTATCCCCAGAGATAGCAAAAATCTGCAACACGTTGGTTGGAAGACGTTGTAGGAATAGGGATATAGTTAATAATCGGAAGTCCTGTCTTACCAGTCTTGATTTTTGTCTCAACCAAAAGACGTCAGGGCTAACGATCCCCAAACAGCATTCCAGAAATGAGGTCTCGGAAGCGTTGTTCTTCTGAATCAGCGTATTGCGAACAGAGTCGAGTTCTGTATGCAGTGTATGGATTCTCTGCTCCCCCCCCCCCGCCGGCTTTAAAATAAGATTTCCTACAATCGACAATTCTTCAGGCTGTAATGCAGAGACGAAGTGGTGGAATCCGCGGTAATTCCAGTCAGTTTGAATTGGCTTTCGATTTGGCCGAATTAAATTTCTGGTTTTGCCCGCCAAAATGGTGGAGTTCTTACAGCTACTCGTTCAATGTTGCCGAAAGTTTCTCTTTCCTCTTGAGCCATCATACAGTTCAGCAATAAGCAAGATACTCGTTACATAAGGTGTATAGCAGTGCAAGTAAATTCTATGACTCACTCCAAAAAGTTCTTTCGGCGGCAGATATTAGCGGGTGTAAGTAGTTTGAAACTGACATGTTCCAAATTCATTTTGGAAATCGGAAGAATAAAAACCATCACATGAATATTTAAACTATAAAATTTAATAATATAAAAATAAGGAAACAGTATTAATACAGCACAGCAACATACCTCAATTCAATAACCATTGATGAACTTGCTAGGTCGACTACTAGCTTCAATCACAGATTATGAATACTTAGACTATCTTAGTATGTGGCTTCAATGAAGTAATATATTATTTTTTGTACTACAACAACGCCCTCTATCAGTAATGTCACTGCATAATTTACATTCTTGTTAACAACTTTATTATTTTAAAATGAAAATATTAATTGAAAATTTGATAAATAACAATGCTGAGAAATAGAATTTAAATAGAATTTTTTCTTGGCAGTTGGTTATAGAGTAAGTACATCTTGTTTATTCCAAGGCTTACAAATCTTATTTCATGTAATAAGATTTTGAAAATAAATATTTCTAAAAGAAAATTAATTCTTTTAGAAATATTTAGCAAAAATAGATCAGATAGCACAAATAGATAGAACAAAAAGACAAAGTAGCTTTTTACACCACATTTAATATTAAGAAAATCCTCTTCTTTCTTATTATTGAAAAAAGATAAAAAAAAAAAAAAAATAACAAGCGAGTAATATTTTTGAATTAATGACATGAATTTTGACATGTTCCAGTTTTTACAACTAAACTAAATTCTGTGCCATGACAGCCCATCAGGGAGCTAAGTCCTACAATGAAAGTATCTATTTTCTTGACCAAGAGCTGTGGGATATAAAGCATATATCCTGGTTAGGTGGTCAGCCAAACGCGAAGCCACCAGTTTTAGTTTTTAAGTGTGCTTGGTAACCCAGTTTATCAACCCATTAAAGGAATAAAAACACTGAGTCAATCTTCTCCAGCTCGAAGATAGGCACCTTGGACTTGAGTGCTAGGAGTGTGAAATGTATCACTAAACCATGAGGTTTCTTTTACAACAAACTTAACAAATTTAGTTAATGTTCGCTATAAATCCAGTGAATTTTTTTATTTATTTTTTTTCTTTTATTGAAAATTTTGCAATTTTTTAAAGACTTTGAAAAAATAAATTCATTAGAAAATAATAACAGGAGTCAAAAACTTTTTAAATTCCAATAAAACGATCTTTAAATGCATTATTAATTCTCTGAACATCACCTAATTGATGATCATTGCTTTCAATTCTCTGTGGTAAATAAAATAACTTATTTAGTTCACAAAAATAGTTTGTACTAAACTAAATACTCAATAATGTTTTGCTGACAATACATTATTGAAAATGAATTCAATTTAAAATACAAAATCATTGAAATTTATTTTTCTAATGCAAATATTCAATTTTTAACTTAGTATGAATATTTCAAAATATAATTTAGCAATGCAATAATTTGCATGAAAAATTAAATACCAAAACTAAATACTAAAATTTAATAGTAGTAATAGGAATCACTTTTATGCAGACATTTAAAAATATTTATATGAGATGTAAAGTTTGGGAAAATTATTTTGTGAAAAACAAATATTTAAATGTATAAATGTAAGAACCACTTTCACCCTATTTTATTTGAGTTTTGTTTTTCAGCATATGTTGGTAGACATTGCTAACTTTATTTTCATGGTAAATAAATTAATTTTCTATTCTAAACTTCCAGAAACAATTTGTAAGAAATAATCAGATTATGAAAATTTTCCTCCAAAGTATTTTAATACTAAATGTGAATTCCCAAATAAATTTTGCATGATGTTGCAAATACATATATGGCCTCTGTTTGAAAAAAAAAACAGTCAATTTAAGAAAATATTCTCTAAAACAAAGTACATTAAATGCTAAATAAAACTTTATTCGACTAAAAAATGTGTAAGTATAAATTATAAACATTTTCAACTATGTAATGTGCTGATGTGTATTTGAAATGGTTCAAATAATTTATTAAATAAAAATACTAGCTTGCTTCAACAGAACAAAGATCATTAAATGGGCATATATATATTTTTTTACAGTTGACACGTAAATTAAGTAAATATTTAAAATAAAAAATCCATTGCTTTATCATTCAGAAACTTTTCTCAATGTGATACCGAAATCGGGTCGATACACATATCAATGCATTAAGTTTTTACTGTTATAAAATACAGTCATTCTGGTATATCAAAACTGACGAAAATATTTTCAAATTTTTTATATTTCCATTAAATTTTAAACGTGATGTATTTATTAAATATACATGAGATTGTAAGTCTTTCATAGAATCACCTTTTTTATAATCATAATTTGCATAAACAGAAAAAATAGAAATTTATTTTTAATTTGAAAATGAGAATTTTTAATATTTTTAATGATTTTTCAAGGAATTATGAAAATACATAAATATATATCACTTGCAAGCCTCTTGCTTAAATGCAATCACATATTTAAAAATGCTAAATACTTTCAATTAAAAAAATCACTTTCAAAATGTTATCTAGACCAAATGGTTTGTTGGACACTCTATAAAGGTTTGAAACCTCATCTTAATCAATTTGACTCTGAGGTATAATTTCTTCTTTATTTTATACAAATGTAACTCATTTTTCAAGTTCATTTAAGCTCAATTTTAATTCTTCCAAAAAAGACAATTTTGTCATCAACTATAATTTTCTTTTAATTACACAAATCAAAATAACTTTCTGTTAGTTGAGGAATAAATAGAATACAAATTTAATTTTAATACTGTCAATAAAATTTTAATAACAGAGTCGTTTAATTTTCCCTTTAATGATATTAAATATGTAATATAAAAACAAAATATACATTGCATTTGAAATTAAATTTTTAAAAAGCAAATTTCTTAGAAAATGTGTTGGTCTGTCAGAAAATTTCTGGAGAAAATTTATTTAAAAAAATAAAAAATAGGAAAGAAACACAAGACACTTTCTCTTTTGTGCACCCTTTACTTTGATAATATAGACAATAAGTTAGCCATACATCTAATGTATATATATATTTATATATATATGAATATTAATATAATTTAAATCTTTTTTATAATATAATTAGACTTATTACTAGGCCTTTGTATATGTATTTGATCACATTTGGAAGAATATTCTAATCTCTATATACAATAAAATCCCAATCTCCAAAGATCAAGGTTTGTGCGGGGAGAATTTGGGATTCTGAGGACCGTGTGTAAAAGTTCGCAGTTCATAAGGTCGCTGGCCATGAACAGTAGCAGCATCCAAATCACTCTTTCGGAAAATGATCATTCGAATATCAGTGTGAAGATAAATCCTACCAGACTTCGAACTCATAAACCTAAAACAAATAATGAGTTAGTAATATTCAAAATAGCTTTTGAATATTACAAAATATTGTTAATTAAGCAAATCTAAATTCTACAAGAAAAACTTTTTTCAACACTTTTAGACTATTGCAAACATTGAATATCAAAAAATAGCCATAAAATATATTTAATTTTGTTTAAAAACATTTAAATATTTATTTAGCATATGACACTTAATTTTTACAAAGTAAAATATTTTTATATAAAATAGTAAAAATAAGGAATTATTATTATAGTTGCAGACCTAATTTGAAATATTGTGTATATTATGAAGCTGTAAAGGAAGTGTTGTGGAGCAGCATATTAATCAGTATATCAGGTTTTTATCATACAATAGGAACCAATTCAGGGTAACCAAATAAGTGCAATGAGCTTTAAAGAAAAGTAAAAACTTAAATTTTAAAAGGAAAAAAAAAATGTCACACAATAAACCATTTATTCATTTCTGTATTCATTATGAGTTTCATCAAGAGAAAAGTGCAGCAATTACATGTTAATAATTCTTTTCTTTAGGATGAAATTGTATTGAATGGCACATATGAATTTTGATTTCTGCCATTTAACACAGATAATTTTACAGTTGATGGTCGAGAATTTAGAAAAATTACACTATACCTATGCAAGATCTGCTGAATAAATTTGCTTCTCAATCACAAAAATAACTTTTAGGGAAACAACAATTAGAAATGCTACAAAAAAAGAATTCTAATTATTAACATCAATGGTGAAGATTCAGAGGATAAGGTTAATTCCATTTCATTGAACGAGAGGGACAAGATGAGTATATATTTAAGTAAATGAATCAGTTAAGTAGACATTGTAGAAAGCCTATAAAAAGCAGAAAGAAAATATTATGACAATCTAAAAGACAGAAAAGTTGAATAAATCCTATAGAAGTAGTAACAACATGAAAACAAGTCATTCACAAATATGTTTCATTGTGCAACTGTTGGAATATGAAAGGACTGCTCAGTTATAAAATACTGGAAACAGATGTAATGTTATTTCAGAACGCTATAAACAATAATATCGAAGCAAAAAATATATCAAAAACATCCATTTACTAGTAAAGGCTCAAGTCAATGTAATTGCTCCATCATAACGCAAGGTCTTATATGGTGAAACTGGCTAAAGATACATTAGTACTGTAGATTTTGGAACCTGCATACAGCTCCTTCTCACTATCATTTGTTTTTGTCGATGCAAAATGCCTCAGCTTCTGTATTTCTTTTGAACAGATGATAAAAAACAAAAATGTATTGACATATCATGGCATCAAAAAATGAAAAATCTATTCTGCTGACGTTCAACAGCTATTCTAATCATGGGGAAGATGTTAAACAATGACTAAGAATAATTCGATGAATAAATATATTATTCACAATTCTCAATTACATATTCATCTATCTATAACATGCTTTAAAATTTACAATACCCACTACAATAAACTTTAGCAGTTGAAAGTAATTCTAAAATTTTGCAGTATTCTTATTAAACATTCATAAATATTAAGATTTAAAATTTTTACAAAATAAAATTATTAGCAGATAAAAAAAATAATTTCACATGCTGGTAATTATTCAACATAACTTTAATATAAAAAAATAAAGGAAATATTGGAAATATCAAAAATCCCTCTCCATACATATGTGAATGATGAATAAATTACAATGAATATCAAGTGAAATAAAATATTTGATAAATCTCATTTTTAATAAATTAAAATATTTAAAATGTGATGAGTATGTGAAAGTATACGTGATTATTTCAAAGTAAAAAGAATTTATAAGTAAATGCTTTCAAATAGCGATTTATTCTTCTACATAACAAAAAAAAAAAAAAAAAAAAAAAAAAATCCTGTATATCTTCACACAAAACGTTTTCAATGTTCAAAATCACAGAAAAATTTAAACCACATAATAAATGGCTAGCATGCATAAATCAGAATTAATAAAACATTTTAAATTTAATACTTTCCAGAAATAATATTTATAAATATATCTCATATGTGATAACATAAGAGATATTATTAAAACATGTTTTTTATTTGTGTGCTTAAAGTAAGTGAATTATTTCATTGTTTCACTATAAATTTAAAATAATTAAATGTTTCTCCCATAATAAATCGTTAGTGTGATAATACATTAATGCTAAGTTTGAGAAAATTATGACATTACACAGAATATTTAATAAAGTTTTGTACTTAAGATATTTTGTCATGATTCTTGACATTGATGATAGAGAAAAATGTGAAGTGAAGTATGATCTGAATTTAAGTTCTTTCCTTCGAATAAAATTATGCATATGTTATCAGGTCAATCCATTATGTAAGAACATACACAAGAATTTTATAAAAGAACTCTGAGCTCCAGTCAAGCAGAACAGCTAGTAATTTCTATGAAAAGGAATGACATTTCTTAAAGCATTTCATTTATAGTTTGTTAAAAATGAATGGAAAATATTTTATAATACAAAATGTAAATTTATTTATGAGTTATAGCAAATAAATGTGAAATTAGGGAATAGTGAAGAAAATATAAATATATACCTTAAATGAATCAGATATCGTAACCATTTCTGAGCATCTACATCACTTTCTGAAGCATCTGATGGCATATAAAGAGTTCGCTGACGCATGAAAGTTTGGCAATTGATTGGCATATCACTTAAGTCATACCGAACAACAAACATTTTTACAACTGTGTCATGCGGATTAAAGAGTGTCTGAAATTAAAAATATTTAATAAAAATTAAATATTATGGCATATTCTGTCAATATAAAATTTGATAGAATTGAAGCCAAATAATATAAAAATACCTCACTAAATCACTTTTAATAATAACAATAAATAAAATTATAGAATTTTTCTTTAATTATTTTGGAAAAAATATTTCATTTAAAATTTGTTCCGATTACTTATGTATCAGAATAAACAATAACAAACTTACAACTTGAACTGTGCCTTTTTTAGGTACATGATAGTCTTTGCCACTTAAATTAATATGGCCCTAAAATCATAAAAAATTAAATGAAATTAATATAAATACAATTATAACAGATAAAATTATTTGTTCATAAATAATTCTTTTAAAAAATGTTAAAACATATTTTATTTTTATATTAAAATTTGCCTCAAATTATTGATGAAGATTGTTAAATCATGTTTACTTTCTATATAAATTATATTAATATTTGTATTGTAATAAAATAATGCAGTAATTTAACTAAATTAAATATTGCTACTAGATATTACAGTAATGTATAAGATTTCAAAGTTTACTCTTACTCTTGTCTTATTTTACATGCATTAATTAGCAAGCTTAGTTAGATCAAACTGAAAACGTTTCAGAAAAAGCAAAATTGAAATTTACACAGAGATTGATAAAATAGGTGTTTTCCCCACAGTCGCAAAAAAGGAATCAACAGGCTTGATCAAAGTGCATGAAATATTCAATGCATTTACATAAAAAATCCAACCAAACATAATATATAAATGTCAGTCTTAAATTTAGAATTTTTTAATAAAAAAAAGTTAAAAAAAACTTTGCTTAATACATATTCACTTTATGATTCACTTTTTTTTTTATTTGCAATGTACTAAAATTTATGAAAAATACATTAGTCCAATTTATAAAAAAAAAAAAAAAAACTAAGTGGTTTAAATACAAAAAAAAATTACTTTATCTTAAAAATTCAAAATAAAGTGATTAAAAATTCTATTAGTTTCAAATCAAATAAAAACATAAAATACAGATTTTTAGTAAAACATTTGTCAACATTATAATTTTTTCCTCAACATATTAAGAATGTATTTAAGGAAAGACTCATTTATCGTATAAAGCATTTGTGAATAAAAATAGTTCCTGCAGAAAAATTACAGAAAATGTTTAAAAAAACAAAGCAAGTATATGAGACCTAAGCCCCAAGTCTCTTGTAGCCAATTCTTAATTCTATCTAGCCAAAAAATCTTTTAGCTTTGTCATAGCCAACACACAGATTGAACATTTTGAAAAAGCAAAATATACTAAACAAATTTCCTTTTTCTTTTTCAAAATGCTCTGCAAATGGTATATCTTTCAACTATACAAATACATATGTAATTATATATATATATCTTACACATAAACATACTTATATGCTTTGCATCTTAATATTTTTTACTATCAAATATTTTTCATAATTGGTAATACCAAGGAAGTAAACTTCTCTTGAAAGAGATGGTTTACAGGCATTGCTGATATTTTATTTATCATACATTTTGTCAAAATAAGATATTTTTTCTAATTAATTGCTTGTGTCAAATTCAGCTGAAAATGATCAGTTAATTTTTCCTTAATTGTTTAGTTACATTGACACATAGTAATCAAATCAAAGTGTCTCTTAAATATCATAGCGAAATCTAATCATATTAACATATATTTTTTTATAAATTAAACAATATAGAAAGTCACTTGAAATCATGTTAGAATATTAAAACCATGTGTATATGAAACAAAAAAGGTATATATTTTACCATGAATAATGAGATTTTAAAATAAACATTGTTAAATAATTTGAGAAAAAAATTTCATTTTAAGAGAAAATATTACAGCAATTTACAGTGGAATTTAAGAAAATGCATCAGTAAACCATATATTAAATGTATTCAATTAGAAATAAATAATTTTCTTCAGATAAATTTATAAATTTACTATTTAAATAAAGAGCATTTGTTTTAAAACATGAAACTTTAATATAATTAACTGGAAAGAAAAGCTTTAAAAGCATACAAACCATGTAGGGAGAGGTAACTTTGTCCATGTCTTGTAAAGTGTAAAAAAATACAGTGACTGGCAATTTGATGTGACGTGGACAAAATGACCCACTAGCCCCAATTTCTGCTGTAAATCCTTCTACGGTGCTTACTGGCTCCAACCTACCATTTAAAACAGATTCCTGCATAGAAAATGTAATAATTAGTCCTATTCAAAATTTATTGCTATTATTAATATTTTAAATATTTGAAGAAAGTATATTTTGCTAACCTTTTAAGCTCAATGAAATTTTTATAAAAATTTGAATATTAAAATCTAAAATCTGAATATAAAATCTAAAAAATCTCATAACAATAATTCAGAAAGCTAGACTTTTTTTTCTTTTTTTCTTTTTTGCCTTAGAATTCCATTGGAAGTTTGATAGAATGTTTTATAAATGCAACTGAGTGTAACTTTACATTCAATTAAAAAATCCAACCAGTTTTAAAATGTGAGTGAAAAACCTATCAGATTCACCAGCTATACCAAAAAAACACACACACATATATATATATATATATATATATATATATATATTCATTTGACCATTTCATTCATGTTAATATGTAACATATAGTCAGGAAGACATCCTTTTAGCTTTTAAATTATTTTGATAAGAATAAAAAAAAATTCAATTAACATTTGTAAAAAAAGGCAAAGTAAGTATTCAAAAAGCATTGCAATTAGAATGTACACAAAGGTAAATTCAAAAATATCATGGAGAAACTATATAATAGAAATTAAGTACTAAAATAGTATAATACCTCAAATGTTCCCAGCAAACTGCTACTGAAAATTGATGCAGGTGCACTTGTACTTAAGTATACATCCTTTTCATGCTCTTCGATTAATTCTTCAGGCTCTTTCTCAAAAAGGGCCCTAGAATAAATGCATAAATAATAAAAAAATTTTCCTAAAAATTAAATTATATTAATAGAGAGCTTAAAATATTCTTAAAAGCTAATTCAATATTTTTTAATGATTTAGACAATTATTTTGCTTAGCATCAATTTAAATTCTCTAATAAGAAGGCATCTTAGATAAGCTTTTTTCACAATTGCACATGCATGATGTATGCAAATGTAAGAATTTTAATGTATATACAAGAATAAAAATTAAAATAAATTACTTTTTGTTACACATTATTACAATTTATCTGAACAAGTATATCATACATTTAATTAATGTTTTTATGATATTCAAACAAAATATTATTTTTAAAAAGTTATAAGCTATACATATTTACATAAAATAGTGAAGAAAATAACATATCTTTTTTACTCAGAAAATATACCTTTTAATAGCTGACACTGATATCAATGAACTATCAAAATCAAAACTAGTCCCACATTTTCTCATAGGAGCCTGTAAATATTGTTGAAATAAAAAAATATAATAAGAACAATATTGTTGAAATAAAAAATAGCCCATTTATAATAGCAAAAATAAATAAAAAAATACTTACAGGACTAGATGTTAATGGAAGCCCACTTCTTTGATGAAAGACCAAACTAGTAGCACTATCTAAAGAACGTCTAAACAGAGCTTTCTTTTCTGCAGATGGAATTTCGTAGAAGAATTGATTATTCTATAAAAATCAATACAGAAATAATTATTCAATATTTATGTTATAATTTAAAAATAAATTATACTAATTATTTTTGGAGTAAAATGAATGAAATTCGGTAAAAATGGGGAAACAATGAAAAACTTGGTTTCAATTATATCTTGACAGAAGGCAGTCAACAAATCTAAATATTATGTACTCATGATTGAGAAGTACAAAATGGAGAATGCATGACAATTTGATTTTCAGTCTTTTTTATAATTAGAACTGATGCAAAATCTAATATTAATGTCTGTGATTGACGGATTATAATCTCATGGTTTTATAATAAATAATATTGTAAGGACCAGAAATTCAGATATAAGACCTAGAGACAGCTCTTAAAAAATATATGAATTACTCAATACATTATTGAATCATGAAGCCTTTTACAGAAAAACCTAACTCACAATGCATAAGCCAACATTAGAGCAGTAATTGAATATCAGTGACTACTCATTTCATGGATTTACTATTTGTTACTAGTCATAGACAAGATTGAAATATATAAACAATTACATTCACTTCCAAATATTTCCAAAAAGTAAAAGACTTAAAAAGAGAAAATAAAGCAAATGCTATTGAAAATTATTTGTACTGATGGCACTTAATAAAAATAATACTTAAGAATATATTAAACTATAATTAATATATATATATATATATACAATCCTCCTAAATTTTTAAAAATTTCTGACATGACAAATATAAATTTCAATATTTGAAAAATAAAATAATTACCATTCTATTAATTAAATTATTTTGAAGAACAAGAAAAATATTCAATATTAAAATTAAGTATGTAGATGTCAAGTCTGCATTTAAAGTTAAATTCACTTCCATAAAATTTTAAGCAAATATAAACTGGTATTGCTATAGTTTTAGAAGAAAGAAATGCTTCAATCAAGTTTTCATTATAAATTATTCTTCAAATAAGTTATTCTTCAAATTTATAAATAATATATAAAATAACAGAAATAAAATAATATCTTGGGTATCTATTTGCAGGAATAATATCTTTTTGCAGGAATTAAATATATCATGTTTTTGTTATAATATTCACAAGGCACAACAATTTTAATATAAGTCATTTTAATTAACAAATTATATTCCATTAAATGAATATGAATACTATTTTTACTTAGCAAATGAAAAGCTGAATTATAAAATGTATCAAATATTTTTGAAAGATATGTATAAATCATGTGTATAATAAACAAAAAATTTATAAGTAGCTTTATCAATAATATAAAAACACTTTAGTTTTTATAATGAATTTACAAAAGTAATAAATCAGGCTGCAACACTATTTCTCAACCATTTTAAAAATCAAAGGTTACTAAATACAGAATAACTTAATACAAATTAAGTTATTCTTCTATTAATACAATATTAAATAATAAATATAGAATTTTTTAAAATAATTAAAATTCAATAATTCATGCTAAAACAATATATTTTTTAAGATATATAAAACTTCCACGGCTACTCGAAATTTTTTATGCTGTTGATTATAGAATTTTTATAAAATACAACTTACCTCATCCTCATTAACGCCATCTTGTATAACAGAGTGATCACTATCATCTGTACTAGATAATTCTCTCTCATCATACAGATCATCATTTTTTGCAAGTAAAGCACCACATTTCTTGATATTTACAGTACTGTATTTTGGATGGATTTCTGAATTTTGAGAAATGTTCCAATAATCCCTCCTTTGATATGGTAATTGTAGAGATCGCTCAGACTGAGGAGTACTTTTGAATTTACATTCAGGCTTACGCTCCATAGATCTAAGCAAATTACTTTCATTTTTCTTAAAGCTGCTGTAAGCTGGGGATTGAAAAAAGTTTACCTTGTTTGGTAATATGTTTGTGAATTTATTTTCTTTGAGATGTTGTTGAGAGCCATTATGGTGTTGCACCAGCCAGTGATTTTGAACTTCAGGTGAATGAGGAAATTTATCACTAGAGGATATGGATTTTGAATTGCTATCACAAAATTTTATATTTGATTCTTTATTTAAACATAATGATTGTTTGTAATTGTGCTTCAGCTCATCATGTTTAGGGAGTTTGAGAAATGGGTTCTTTTTAGTGTTCATGTTTTGGTCTAACATAACAGGGCTAATTTTCATTTCTTCAACATACTGTGATAAAGATTTCTCTTGCAGGTTATTACCATTGTCTATAAAGCTTAAATGCTCACTGTCCTTATGAAGACCTTTTTTTGGTACATGTCTATCACGCAATCTTTCCAAAACTTGCTCCATTTCTTCTCTTGGAACTTCTTTCATGGAATCATCATAACAATAATTTAAAATAGCATCACGCTTTAAAGATAAAAACTCTGATGGTGAATCAGTTACTGGGTAACTTTTTTCAAATGTTCTTGGCTTTGATTCAGTAATTTTACAATCACCTATATTTTTTTTTAAAAACCTTTCAACAACTGGCCTTCTTTGAGGTCTGCTACGCCGTCTTGTGACAGGTTCTTCACGTTTTATACTTGCTTTACCAAACATTAAATGTTCTGGAACTTCTATGCTAGGGCTTCCACACCTTGATGGAGACTGGTATCGTTTAGGATACATACAAAGAGAATTCGGTGGATCAAGTAAGCTTTCTCCCAACATAGTATCAGCAGGGCTACTAGTCCTGGAAGACACCCCAACTGGTAAAACACCATCACGTGTATATTCACCAATTGTTGAAGAATTAATTCTTTCAAGTTCTTCAACACTTTTTGTGGTTGCTTTGAGAAATAATTTTGGGTCGGAATGTTTGTGGCAGGGAACAGTAGGTATTGCACCACAACGAGGCAGACTTTTCACTAAAACTTTCATGGCAGAGCCGCGTCCAATATTTGCAACGGGAAAGATATGGCAGTCAGGTTGAGAAGAAAATTTACTTGAAAATGCTTCACCAGGGACACATACTCTGAAATAAAAAATAAAAAATCTTAATTCCAAGAGCTAAAATTTAAATTAAAAAATCAAATTTGAAAAATAAATTACTTTTATGTTTGTTTATTTATCATCATATTTCTAAATCTTTACAGCTTGATGGATACTGGTGAAATATTTAAATTTTTTTATCAGAAGTACTTTATGATTCTGAGTTATTGTAACTCTTATTTTTTTTAAAAAAAAAAGTTATGTTTTAATCTCAGAAATCATTCATCAAAAATTTATTAAAAGAATAACTTTATAATTGTTTCAAAAATTATTTTAAATTAAAAAATCTATTGGGATTTATAGTCTAAAGAATGATATCAATGTATTTAATTCAGTCAAATGAGAATATTTCTAATTAATGATATTCATTTTATATTTAAATTTGGAATTCTTTGATACTACACCAAAACAATTCAAACTTGCTATAGAAACTCAATAATTTCTATTCCATTGAATTCCATGAATTCATTTTAATTTAAATATTAATATTTCAATAACTGAATTATAGCTTCAATTGCATTGTTTTATTAATTTAGTTTACTATATATAAAAACAGACTTCCTTTAGATTTTACAGTACAATGCTTATAATGATAATTAAATTTATTGATTGATTGAGAAAAAGAATTTTTTAAATAAGACAATACTGTTACTGATTAAAAAAAAAAATAACAATTTATTTCATTAAAAAATGCCCTGCTAAATGAATTCAAAGACTTAATTTTATATATCTGTTTTATTATATCTTATTATAATTTTAAATATTTCTAAAAAGAATATTAAAATAATACTAATTTGTGATGTTTCCTTTTTGAATATAATTATAAATTACATTTCACATAAATTGCTTTTCTGATGATTAATTTATTATGAATATTGCAAACAATGAGAAAATTAAAATGAAACAATTTGTACTAAAGAACTCAAATAGATATTTCTTTAGATTTAATTTTGTTGGAATATTTTCTGAATGCACATAAAAATTTCAATGATTAATTTATTTTCAACACAAATTAGAAGAAATATATAAGCACATACAATATGAATAATTCTAATTAAGTAGAATTTTCCTAATAAATAACAACTTCAATATATTTTTCATATAAATTATTTTACGATAAATACTGAATTTTGACTCAATAAAAGTTTTCCTCTTATTATATGGCAAAGGAATAAACTTTAAACATAAATAAATTTGTAGCCTAAAAATGATAACATTTGAAAATTATTAAACAATTTTGCAGTAACATACATTATTGTGAGAATTAATAGAATTCTTTGATTAAAATTATATTGTGTAGAATATATTTTTAATTTTTAAATAAACTTAAAATTTTAAAGCATCAATTATAAGAGAATTTCTTAAATATACAATAATTTTAGTTGTATATTTAAGAATTTCTCTTAAGATAAAATATTTTGCAAACATTTCACTTAATGTAAGAGGGAGAATATTTTGAAGGAAAAAAAAAAGAAAAAAGAATATGTTAATAAAGAAAAAAAGATATTAAGATTTTTTCTTGCTAACAAATAAGCTCAGTACAGATTTATAAATTATGTTTCAAAAATTGAACTTATAGAAAATTAATTTTGAAGATATTTGAAATTATAAATTATAAATAACATCCTCTTGATATCCACAGCCAACAAAGAAGTTTGTAATGTGCAGATTAGTAGGATAGCCTAATGAAGTTTTTGCCTAGAGAAGAATATTCCCATTTTGGAATATGAGAAGTTTTGCTACAAATTGATTATGTCTGAAATTCTACAAATTTTAATATACTTTACACTACGCTACATAAACATTTTCGATTCAGATGAAGAATATAATTTTGCTCCTATCTAACATAATCCATGTCAAAGATCTTCAAACTTATTTTAGTCATATTATTTCTAATTAGATAGAGTAACTAAATTCAAAGCAATTGGGTGTACAGCCCATTATAATATATTCCTGTGTACAATAGTGGAAGGTATTATTATATTAACGCTTGCACTAAATATTTATCACATTCTGTGATTCTAGTTGGCTACAATAGCAATAACCAACTGTCCATGGAGACCATAAAACTTTGGTAACCAGACAATCCTATTTGGACGAATATTTGTCTAGTTTGGAACTGTTTCTATTATCATAAAAAGATGAACACCTAAGAATAAAGCATCATCTGTAATAGATTGTTCTGCTTTAATTCTTCTGACAGTATGATACCATTAAAATCCTTCTGCTCATCTAATAAAATCCATTAAAAAATGTTCTTAACTTTCAACACACTTCATCACTTATATGAAATTTGGTACAATACAGATTCATATTCGATTACTTTTTTTTACATATTTTCTGATAAAAAAAACCATCATTGGTTCTTTTATATGTTCATACTTCCAACTACATTTACTATGAATTGGTCTCTCCAACTCAGACAAATTTCTAAAAATTAAAGTGTGTCTTAATCCAAGTACTCAATTTTTTGGAAGTAAATATAAATTTGGTATAATAAATAACAGCATTTTGAAAAACTATTAATGTATAACATATAACAAAAATATTAAGCAAAGAAAGGCTATTAAAAGAGAATGGATAAATTACTTAAATAACAATGTGTTAATGACTATTGTACACAAGTTTTACAAATTAATATCAATAAAATGAAAACATGTCACTAATAGCAAGGGAAATAAAGTTTAAAATGATTTAAATATGTATATTATTCATTTTTAAAATTATTAATTGATTTCCAAACATTTACATTGGTAACTAAATTATTTAATGCCCATAAACAGCCTCAAAAATAATCATAACTCCTGAATAATATGGGAAAGAACTTTTTGGGATAATTGTTTTGGGGCCTAATAAAAACGTATGAAAATGAATAAATTGTTAAAAATGACACGTTGATAATGATATTTTAATAATTTCCTTTTATATAATTAAATAAATTCATTACATATTAGTAATTATTGTGAATAAAATCCTAATTGCAATCTTGAATTGAATTTACTCGATTCCTGCAGAGAAGACTCATAGACTTACTTGATGGTAGGAACAAATCCTTTTCATCAATAGAATTTAATGAAATTCAATCTGAAAAATTTCCTTCACCAACTCTGAATCTGTTTATTCAAAGGTGGCTGGTAAGAGATTGATAACAAGATTAAGAGTTGGGCATCATGACGAAAGGAAAAAATATTTAATAATTTAAAAAAAAAAAAAAGTCTTCTTAGCATGGGTAAGAAAGTTATAAGAGTAAATTAATAAAGTACAGTCAAACAAAACAAAGCAAAATATAGTAAAAAAAATAATAATAATAAGCGAAACTACAATTTCAAGCAAAATTTGTAATGCATGAGCAATTAACAATAACTATTTCCTGTAAATATATTAGACAAGGTTTATGTAAGTGAACCATTATTTGTTACAGTTTATTGCCCTACATTTTATTGCCTATTTTTGCTAACTAAAGCCGCTAAACATAACAAATTGTCTCATAATTTTGAACTATGATCAAATCACTAATTAGGCAAAAGTTGACAAGAGTAATTATCAATATTTTAATCAAAAGCAAAAAATGCTTGTATAAGAATTAATAATAAAAAATTGTTCATAGAATAGATAGTTTGTAGTCATAATACATATAAGAAATCAAATTATAAACTAAAGTCAATTAATGTACATGAATTATCTTCAAATATTCAACATAATGATTGTGTTTAATATTTTGCTAATAATACAGTAAGTTTATTGTGAAAATGGCAATTCCCCTTCTCAGCCCACCTGGGAAGGGGAAATTGCCATTTCCGTTACTAATTAAGGACGTGAGAAAGGGATCCCTAAAAGTTAATAATTACAAGTTTTGTACCAAACTATAATCACATAAAATAAATTTATTAAAATGCAAAATATTTTTTATTAAGTATTTTAAGTTTTAAGGTACCAATAATAGCTTCATTCCACTTTCAGTGATTATTTTTGATATTCAAATACTTTTCAAATAAAATAAGGGTGATAAAAAGTAATTATATTAAGAAATATTCAAATGAAACAATCAATGCAAAATTCTAACAAGTGATTGTTATAAATACAAATTGCATAAACATTAAAAGAAGAGTTATGAAAATAACACTAATAATAATTCTGATGACCTGAATTTCACAACGTCTTCAAAATTATAATATTTATAATATACACTAGAATCCCAAAGAACTATAAATTAGTAGCTTCAAAATTCTAAGAATCTGCAAATGATCCTGGATTTATGCAATGCATCAAATAATGGTTGTTAAAAGCATTTAATAATAGCAATTTTTTTAGTTCAGAATTGCTTAAAATTGTCCAAAATGATATTTGTAAATCTTGGTACATTTGGAAGTATTGTTATAAGAGAATGTCATCTTTAAAGACAACACTAATTGCAGATTAGTTAGAAAAGAATTACTAAAGTTATCTTAGATTATTTAATTGGAACATCTAAAAATATAGACTCTAAGGTGCATTTTTATTACATTTTTTAAAGCTCTTACCTTAAATCATCATTTTACTTTAAATTTAAAAATTATCAACTATCATGAAATTAACATTTAATTTAATTTTTAAATTTCACCTATTAAAATATTCATTTGTACTTTATATAATTAAAACTAATCTACTTTATAATCATTAAAATCATGTTGTTCAATAAATGTATTGAATGACACTACCCAAGAAAAAAAAATTTATTTTTATTATAAAAGTAAATTTTTATATAATAGAATATAATTTAACAAGTATTACTAAAAATCAGTACTTTTACTATTCTTATATTTTACAAACCTGTAGTGGATATTCTGTGGAAATTTTCCGCAAGTTGAGCTATACCAGGCACATAATTGTGAGAAATAAAGGAAAGAACGAACAGCCTGCATTAAACCTCTAGATGTTATACTTGCATCTGGTACCCTGGAAAAAAATTTCAGTTATTCATTTAAAAACACATTTATATTAATGGTGCTTAACATATTCTTCAAATTAGTAAAACATTTATCATTTTAGCAATTATAAAAATTTGCTAAATTTAAAGTGATAAAAATAGAATTAGCAAAATATGCAATGGCATCTGTTTAAATATTTTGAAAAATTGTAAATTATAGACTAAATTATTTTATTACAATAAACAAAGAAAAATTCTGTATTGTATAAATTCTATTTTCTATAATGATATAACAACAATTGCTGAGCCTATATTTTTGCATAGTTCATACAAAATTTGATAGCTTCTATTTTTATATATTTAATTTTCAATATGTAATTTCTTTGCATATAAGAGAGCAAAAACAAGAAATATAATCAAATGAAGTAAGGCACAATAAATTATGCTTTCATAATGAACATAATTAAGTGTTTAATAACTTAAAAAATTCCAGGTTTAAAATTCCCTAGTTATGGCATTGAAATATTAAACAATTGGTAACACAAATTTATATAAATCAAAAAATTATGATGACAGTTAAATGTTTTTAATTTTTTTTACCTATAATTGATACCTACGTATAATAAAGAAATTTCTTATAAAGCTTGATATTTCAAACAAAATGTTCCAAAAACAATACCAAATCCTTCCTTAGCATAAATTTTTAATTTCTTATAATCAAGAAAAAATACAATAAATATTTATTTATTAATTAATTAATAAAGTTAAAAAAAAATTTTAAACATATATGAAATATTTAGAAAAAAATTTTATGACACACAGTCAAATAATATGTGCATAAAGTTATAAATGTGTTGTATTGTAAAAAAAAAAAAAAAAAAAAAAAAAATCATCTTGAGGTTTGCTATACTTAGTTTAAATATTTAAAATTTGTCTTCTTAAAAGTTTGAACATTGTAAAAGCTCAGGAATCATATACCCAACACTCTTGTCAAGTAATAAATAATCCATGTTAAATTTCAACATTTATCATTGAATTATTCTGCTTCAAATCATTGACTTAATAAAATTAAATGAAGATCTAATTTAAAAATGTGAATTTGTCTAAATTTTCTTTTAATTATTCTATAATATCATAAGTTTGAAATCAATTTGAATACTAAAAATTACAGCTAAATAGATTTTTGTTTTTTTTTACTTTACAACTAATTTATGAATAGACAAACTAATGTGTTCTTGTGTTAATAATTTCAATGAAAACTAAATTAGATTACAAATTTTAACTATATATTTACATCTAATTTTTCAAAAATCTAATCATTTCATACAATTAGAATTTTTAGAGACAACTATTAAGCAAATAAAGTACATTTTAAGTTATAATACTGACATATTTTTTATGCAAATTTATTAGCATAGTACAATTAAAAAAATATGTTTTTCACTCATTCATAAAAGTATTTTTCCCTTCTTATAAAAATCTAAAAACCTACCATTTTATTGTAAAATTACTAGAAAAACCAAAAGACTTGACAACTATACATAATCTTACTTTTAAAAGCAAATTTCACTTCTTAGTTTTAACATAAAATATAATAAAATTTCAAAATTGGCAAAAACAGAAAATTTTGAAATTTTTTCTGTTTTTGCTCAACAAAAAATTTTTTATTCACAAAAAATTTCTAGATAACCATGAACAAATGACAGGAAATAATAATCTGAGAGGAAAGTATAAGATATTTACCTTCTTGGAAGCATATGAATCGTCCATTGTTCAATAAGAATGTAGGGCATTTCAGGTACTGAATCAACATTCTGGGAAGATGTGCAGCAGTTGGGATACAGCAATACTTCAATGGTCATAGGAATGCTATTCTTCCACAACAATAACATATGCTTGAGAATTTGTTCATATTTCTGGCACTAAAAATAAAATGAATAATTTTAAGATAAAAACAAAAAATAATACTTTGATTAAGAAATTGAATTGCAAAAGTTAAAATATTTAAAATTGGGTAGTTTCTGAATATTTTTAAATAAAAAATAAATGAAAATTTTGGGAAATACAAAATTTAAAACTACAATAACACTGACATAATTCAAAATAATATTGATTTACTAAGATTATATTAAAATATAGCCAAAAGTAATTAATTTATTTTTCATAAACAATTATAATCTGGAAAAATAACATGAAATTTTAAAAAAGATAATTTTTCTGAATTCATTTTTCAATAAATAGAAAAATGACTTTAAAAAAATATTTTTATCAAAATAAATTTAGAATGAACTGTAAATAACTTACAATGTTATTAAATATTGTAGTAGTGAGTCACATAATCTTAATTCTGATAAATATTATATTACAAAAGAATTTTATAGGTTATATTCATATAAGCAGTAACATATTCTAACCTCAATTTAAATCATTCAATACAAATAATAGTAAAAACTTTGATTAAAATTCAAAGAGAAAATGTAAATGTGGTTTGATTTTAAAAACTGCAAAACACTTATTAATTTATGGATGTATAAAATTTTCATAGTCATAAAAATTATTGAAAGAAAACTCATTCCAGGTATTATCGGTAATTTAAATGGAAATTTAAAAATAATAAAATACTTTATATTTGCAATTAATTTAAATATCTAAAATTAGAGTTTAATATTAAATACTTAATAGTATAATGTTAAATGTAAGAAATGAAAATTACATACTATCACATAAAAAGTTTAATATTTTGTTTCACATAATGGAATACATTGAACAAATATTATGTTCATAGTTAAAATTTTAATAAATTCAAAATGAAAAAATAGCCATTTACATAATTAAATTGAAGTTAATTAAAAAAAAGATCATAGCATAATATCATAACTCTTAAAGATTATTAAAAATTTTAAGAGACATTGTCTAAAAATAACGTAGCATGATTTTAAATTAATTTAAACAATAAATTAACATCAACTATTTTAATAAGCTTATTAAAAAACATACAATTAAAAAATAATTGCTTTTAGGTAAGAGTTATAATAATATACAAATAAAACTAACAGAATACATCAATTAAAGAGAAAATAGAGAAGATCAGTTTGATTACAAATCGTTTAAAATGATATTTAAATGTTTTAAAATACCTGAATATATATATATATAAATATACATATTTTGCAACAATTTTTTACAAAATAAATATATTATATTTTAGAAGTTCATGAATTCAAATGAAACACTACACTAACCTCTGGTGAAGTTTGATCACACTGATGTCTGTTTTGACCCTGAGGGCCAGGACAATGGGGACCTTCCCCAAAACCCTTCTCACTTGCATTTGGGAGTCTTCCTTCAACTATGAGGGTTCCCAAATCTGTGTATAAATCACAAGGATCCAAATCCACTTCCTCCACAGCAGCATGCATTTCTGAAAACAATTTTGTATTTAACATTTCATCCAAGTATACATACTTATTCCTAATATATGACAAATAAAAATATTTTCGATTATTTTTTCCAATAAATATGATAAACATTAAAAAATATGAATTAAATAACAATCAACTCTATTTTAACAGAGTATATTTAGTAATAACTATTTTAATATATAAAACGAAAAAATATTTTATATTTACTCACACCACTCAAAATGAAAATTAGTTCATATTTAATCATTTTTTATTGAAAAAGTATTTAAATACTATCAAACTTAAAAAAATTAAATTATACTATAAGTGAAAATTTTAA
>JAPDSC010024992.1:104187-126728 GCA_026290005.1 Latrodectus geometricus
TATATATATATATATATATATATATATATATACACACACATAAATATTTATTTATTTTTAGATGGTAAAAAATTTTATTTGTAGAAAAACTTTCTTCTGAGGTATTTTCGTTCATTTATAAAAATAACATTATTTTTTTCTGTTTTTTAGTATTTCATAACGATTTAAAAATAAAAAATATAGATGAATAAAACTGAATTCTTGACATTTTTTTTTCCATAATAAAAAATTTATCTTTCAATATATCACATACATATTTATTCTGATTACAGTAGCGACGGGGAGTTCATTAGCAATAAAAATCAATACGAAATAAATCTTAATAGAGAGGAAAGGTATCTCTTTTGCATTTCCCATATCTCGCTGTTCTACTTAAGAATTCTCGTAATTAAAACCTTGAGAATTAATTTTCTCAATTTGGTATTTGTTTTAAGTCTCCGGTGTATTAATTATCTAGGATTTGCATTTAAAATTTATAATTGGATATTGATTGTTATTTATAAGGATAAAATTCAATTTTTTTTGTAAAAGAAAACTGCATTTACAGTAATGATGCTTTAAGTAAAAAGGCAATTCTTCATTATGAATAATCAAAATGTAATTTTGCGTATAAAATAAGTAATGATGATAATATCAATTAGAGAAATCTATAAGAACACCCTTGAATAAATAATGTCTATTACAGAAAGAAAATTTAATGATGTATTATATTTTATATTAATGACTTGAATAGAGATAAAAATCTCAGAAACTAGGCTTTTTACGAGTGAGGTTGGTGCCATTCTATAGATTCACGATAAAATTCACTTATTTTTTAAATATTTTTATCTTAGCTAGTGTTAACTGTTAAAACAATTCGTTCTTTATTTTTACAGCTATCATGTAGTTGAATTTTTTTTTTAATTAATTTTCAAATTTGAATTACATAAATATGTATTCGGGATATAAATTAAGAAATTTAATTCACAAAAATGATCTTTGAATTATTTATCCACATGTTTAGTTGGCCAAAAATAAGCAAATCGTAAAAAAAAAAAATTTTTTTTTAACTATTTCAAAAAAAATTAAGTTCTAAATTAGTTGCATTTTTCATTTGAATGGTTTTAAAATGAAAAGAAAATTATTTACTGAACGATATTAACATGAAACTCATGATTTTGCTTATGTGCAACAATGCCATTTTTATGTATAATGTCATGGAAAATATTCTTAGTTGCATTAATGACTATGGTGCTATTCTGTGGAGTACATTAACCTTGGAGCGTGAAATATTCCTTAAACTTAATTCCTATTCATATAAATTTTTCATTAAATTTTTCGTATAAATTTTCATTTCCCATGCAACTGAATCGAATTCAAATTACTATAATATGAATATGTAATTTAAATACACAAACATATTGTACAAAAAAACAAATTGAAAATATTCATTTCATTGTCATTAAAATTTTTAACGTTATCTAAGTATTACAAACTGCTCTTATTTTGTAATAACCAATTTTACTTTTACTGATTATCTATATTCGTTAAACCTTAATTTAAGTAATTTTACATTAGTTTCAATGTAGATTCTTCCGATCCAGTCAGCGTAGAAATCTATTCCAATCAAATTATCGCATTTGCTCTACTCTACCTTCCCATTTGCATCTTCTTTGTTTTTCTCCCACTGTAATGGTTCACAGATGAGAGACTGCGTGGCTTTTTGCCGCCGCGTGACCTTAGAAGGCCTTTCGACTGAGGTAAAAACCGGGGATGGGTAGGTAGGAAACGCTGGCTTCTCTCCAAAGAATGCCGTCCTTCCATTTATTTCGTTTTTATTTACAAATTTTCATTTATTTTCTTTCGTGCTTTTTTTTTTATTCCTCACCCCTCCTGGAGCTTTAAAACTGATACAAGAACTTATGAGAGGGGTGGGTGCTGCGCAGACAATTTGAGGGATAGAAATCGAAAGAAAAAGTGACGTAATTTTGCGGCGTTTTGAAGTCCTGTATAAACGAAAAATCATAAAAATGTACATTGAAGCAAGGTCATAAAAGATATACTGAGCATAAAACTTTTTGGGGGGGATGGAGCTGAGCTTTTTTGAAATGATATGCCCCTTCGTGCAAGGGTTTGTATAATAACAATATAATCCGCCATATATTTTCGGATTGGAATCAAGGTAATGTGTAGCAGCCAATCGAATTTTGACTTTTGTTATTTTTTATTGATCCCTTGATACTATTATTTTGCTGTTAATAAAAAGAGCCAATAAATTTCTCACATTTCTTTTCACAATTTTTATATTTTATATGAACAATACATGTGACTGAATTATTACAAAGATCGCTGAAATGAAAATCTACTTCATATTCAATTAGAAAATAGTAACTATATATTTCAATAATAGATAAGGATGGTAAATATTTTGAATAATAAGCAAATGGGAAAAAATAGTCATAAAATTGTCCAGTATTTACAGATTTCTACAGAAAATTAGTCAAAAATTTTCAGTTTTTCAATAAAATAGATTTTTATTGAAGATTATTTTTTTTTTCATTTGAACATTGCTAAAATCTGGAATTTACTGTACTTATGTATAAATACATCATATTATATATATATATATATATATATATAATATTACAACAAACATTAGAGAACGAATTAAAAACTTTGAGATTTATCTAAATGCTTGTTAGGAATAAAGCTTGAGGGCTAATTAAACCGGAACCTACAATTTAAATTGGATTCTGAACTATTACAAAGATCTATGCCCAAGGTACAACTTGAACGCTCAAATCGTTGAATTGAAAGCCTGGGCGTAACCGCTTGGCAACAAGTCATTAAGAATGCTAACAAAAGTAAGGTGGTAAAAGCGCATTTCTCATTTAATGAAGAAAACGGTTAATCTTTCATTATTTGGAAAAGATTACTGTTGATGCAGTTTTTTAGAGGCCTTGATTTCGAAGATTACAGATCTCACTGGATTCTCTAAAGAAGTCATTTTCAAATAAATATTGGAATCAGAACTCAGTCTTTGTCTAGAAGACGTAAATGCAATTTAAACAATTTCACTAGACATAATCGGTGTCGTCTACGACGAATTAGTTATGTGGCAGAATACATTAACTCTGCTGTGTCCTTCAGATACCAAAATTCGTCAACTAGGGGCCTTTTTAAAAGTACAGCCTAACCCTGTGCAATAAATTGTAGAGGATATGAAGGAATTCATAGACGAGAAATAATGTGTTCTTTTAAGTAAACTAACTTCTTTCTGAAATGCACAAATTCGTTTACAATGAAATTGAGGTTGATTGGTAGGGTTTTATGGCGCAAGTTCCAAAATGGACAAGCTGCGCCAACAAAATTGAGGAAGTAGACACTGGACATCAAAGAATTAGAAACTAATAATTAAATTGAATGAATTAAGCTACCCCTTATTTTGCAAAAATGGAAGGAACCGTATTTGGCGAGAGCCTCACGAAGCCATCATGCCCATACCAGCATGGTGCATGGGTCGGATGTGAATATCATATGAGGCATGTTTTGCTGGCATGGAAGTGTTGTCCTTGTGTTCCTTCATAGTAAATAGATATGAAGTACCTAGATATACTGGTAGATCAAGAGCCTCTTGCAAGTGTTGCATTTTTTTTCCAATGGATCAAGTACTTCATGGAGTGTAATCAAGTATACATCACATAAGAAGTGTTCAAAATTCGTTCGATGAAATCAGTTTGACTTTCAATATCTTTCCTGGCCACTAACAGCCTGGATTTCAATCCAATAGAAAATGCTTGGAATATGGAACAAAGACGCATCCGACTGCACTTTCTTCTTCCAGCAAATTTACAAAATCTGAAGAGCTGCATAACTAAAGCATGATATTCTCTGGACATAAATTCACACCAAAACCATGTGACTCAACCCCCAAATGAATAAGCTGTTATATTTGTTATATTTGCGCACAAAAGGTGGTTCAATAAAATATTGATCTTAGGTTTCTAATTCATTGACCGGTATGCATGTGTATTATGTTCGCAGTATATGTTAAAAACATCGTAACTCTGCGTAAAATTATATTAATAATTCCATAATAAATTCGGTATGATTTTAGAATAATTAAAATTATTAAAATATTATCTTTCATTTTGATATTAATAAAAAAGCATTCATGTAAAAAATATATATACATAAGAAAATGGATAATATAATTCATTTTTTAATAAAAATCATATTGTGATAATGCCTTAATAATTATGATTCAAGGTATTTAACGGGTATACGTAACATAAATTATTCAATGAAAATGTTTCCAAATACTTTGCATTTAATTCACGTGAAAATAGAATATTTTACCTCTCATCTTTGAACAATCAATCAACTAAAAGACATATCAAAATGATTCACTACGAAAAAAGACGTTTCTAAATACCAGCATCGGCCTTCAACTTACCTATAAAGAAAATTTTAGATTAGAATATATTTATTTAAATACATATATATATGAAATAAATTGCATGTTAATAAAATAGAAAATTGAATTAAATGAGATTTGCAAGGAAGTCGAGTAATCCCGTTTTTGATTTTAAACATATAACTTTGTAATTGTAAAAGAAAAATTATTAGAACTGGTTCTACAATAAAAAATAAGAGATGGGTGAAACGAAAATTAACTATATACCAAATTTTTTAGGTGTTTTGACTCAAATGATTAACAATTTTTTTTAAATTTTTTTAAAGAAAGTACATTTATATATATATATATATATATATATAAATATATATATATATATATATATATATATATATACATATATATATATATAATGATTATTTTAAATTAATATTATGATGATGCATTGGAACTGGAGAGGATTATATAATAACTCACAGTCCTAGCTTTAAAATGATAAATTATATGATGGTTCATTACTATACATAGCATACATACATTATTCTACAATTATGAAATAAGCAGTAAGATATAAAGCTATAAGGGAAATATGGCTTTAATTTAACCAAGACGGGAATTTTTAAAAAAAAAGGAAAAGCTAGTTGGAAAAATAGGTGATTTTAGTTAATAAATTCACTCCGCTAAACTTAAGTTTACAATTTGCAATTAATTTTCTAATAATCATCACTTTACACTCAGAATTTTTCTTCTTCTATTTATATTTTAACCAAGGTAAGATCACACCCACAATCACTTCAGTTTTAGACGAAGCCATCATTCAGCCGAACTTAATCTTCTAGCAAGCATTGAAAAGCCATAATTTTTTTTAAGAAAAATCACAAATCATTCCAATGAAATTTCTTTTATGTTGTTACTATTTGACGTCCTTGGGCACTAAAAAATAAAAATCAAGGCTGAATCTCAGACAATATCTACCCAAACAACGATTCTATATATTTTTCTTTTACTTAACAACATTGATTGGTTAAAGCAAAGAAAGAAAAAAGATTGATCTTCAACTAAAATTGACATAGTTTGATGCGTTCATTAATCACGAAGTGATGAATAAAACATACAGGGCATGTTTTACTCGCAATTTCTAATAAATTTATATAAAGTTACTAATTTGAAAATTATTACAAGCTTGCAAATTTCAAACAATGACTTCACTATTGAATTAATCATAGTAATTCATTACAGATTTTTGTGGAGGAGGATGTACAAATTTCAAACAACAGATGCTGAACTGGGCAAATACTGATCCCAAGCTTGAATAAAATTTTAAAATTATCATTGGTTAATGAATTTTAAATGTTCAGATTTATTTTTCGAAACATAATTGTGGAAATTTAAGAGTTCTATTGATTTAACACAAAATTTTTGAATTACAAAATTTACAGCTGAAATTTTCAAAAGATAAAAATCCGTTCTGAGACGAAGCAAGATATTGTATGATAAATGTAATTATATATGAAACATTTTATTAAATTTATAGATTGAAAGACCCTAGATAAATAAATTAACATAAAAGAATTCGCTTGAACTGTAATAATAAAACTGCAATAACATAATCTTCTATTAATAATATCTAAAGTCCTGATTACTTAAAAAAAATGAAAATTCATAGTCAATAATTTCCTTATGTATTTGTTTATCATTTTCATGTTTCCTAGTTGCTACGAGTCAACATTTTGAAAATCAGTTGAATGATCATAAGTCTCAAAGATTTATTTTGTGACTTTACACGGAAAGGAGCATTATTTTACACTATTCTTAAATTTAATTTTTGTGTGAATTTCGGGGCACTGTATCAGCATCTTAATATAAACTTATTGTGTCTGGAAGAAAAGCTTACAACTTATATTCAAAATATCCTTTTAAACAATTTTCATCGGTTTTACGTTATTTCAATCTTGAATTTAATACCATACCTAATCCAACTTTTCATTTTTAAATAAACTTGTAGATATAGTCAATATATATATTTTAAGTTGAATATTTCATATTCAAATCAGATTTGCATAAGGATTTTAAAGACAAATGATGACGTTACTCATTTATCATATACTTCACCTCATAAAAAGTTATATAAATCAGTTTCGAAGTTTTGAATTAATCATTTCGTCACCATTTGTGGTATTACCAAACTGAGTTTAATGGCAATCTACGACTCGCAAGAATTACGTCGTTGTCACAATGATGAATGCAATAATTTTATTAATGGCAAGATAAAAATTCGGCTCCATGAATATTCGCGTACATATATGCATAGCTCAAAATAAATCTCAGAAAAAAAAATCTTTGTTATTGGATAACAATATTTTCTCAACTGGAAATTTCAGGAAGGATAGAGTTAGGTTGATCAGAAATGGTATTTCTAAATTTTAGATAAATACATAAATATTATTAATAGACAATGTTGAGCAAAAAGTATATGAACGAGAATACTTGAGAAAATAGATAACACAAAAGTATTCTAATTAACAAGAGAAGAAATGAAAAGATATCGAAAATAGATTCAAGAAAGATTTTTAAGACAATCCAGTGTGGTATTCAAAACATAAAAATTACATTGAAGTATTCAATTGTGGTTGGTTTCTTTGTCGCTTAATGGTCATTTTTAGTATACAAAGGCTAGTTAAATCAGCACCTACAATTTAAAGTGAATTCTGAACCACTCTATAAACATGGAAACTCGAGATGAGAATCGAAGTGTTGAACCAAAGACAAATGCGCTAACAATTCAGCCGTCAGCTAGGGATATTCATTGATGAATATTTACATAACATAGGTTATTACATCCAAAGCTCAAAAGAATTGTTTGAGCAGATACAGTTTGCACATGACATTAATGTGAGAACTTGAACTAAATATGTGTAGCAGAAACATGCCAGCTTTTTAGCCACAGAAATCGATACAAATCTCATTAAATAAATTTGCAAAATCTGCAAACAAATTTAAGCTTTACAATGTCAGATGCGTATGGACATCTTAACAAAACGCTTTGGGTTGAAATTGCAGTTTTTTTTTCCACAAGTCATACATAAAACTACAATATTGTCAACATGGAACTATTCCAATATCACTGATATTACAAAGAATACCGTTTGTATTATACAATTATATAATATTAAAGAAAGGAAAAACTTGAATGATTATTTTGAATATGTGATGATACGATCTCATCGTCAATTTCATTTTAATTGGATTTGGTTTGATTTGTCACTCAACTGTTACTTTTTACACACGAGGGCTAATTAGACCATGACCTAAGGTTTAAATTAGAGATTCCAAACAACCTCAAATATCCAAACCCAAGTTGGGATTCAAACCCACGAGCTATTGAACGAACCGAAGACAAGAGCGTCGACTACCAACTCGGCAAATTTCATTTTAAAAACTGGTTTAAAGTAAAATGCCCATAAAGGTCTGTGCATAAAATATTTATACATATAATTACGCATAAACGTTAAAAATGTTTTATATCAATGTAGAAACTTTATTCTCTGAAATCTGTAAAATAAAATGCCATCATGCATATTCTTGATGTAAATAAAAAGTACAGCTCAAAGTATAATATTATCACTGAAAATTTTTTTTAATTTTCTAACTCTAGCAATTAAAAAACTAACGCATTTTCTGATACAATTTAAAAAAACATTTTTCTATCATTAATGAGATTATGTTTTGTTATAAGCTTATAAAAGTTTGAATTACAACATTCTGAAGAAAAGAATTCTATTATAAGATTTTCTTTTTAGTAGATAATTACTTTAAAAGATTGTCGCAATAAACGTAAAGTTCTAATGTTATTATATATTCCTCTTTTGTTATCATCTTTATTATTTAAGAATGTAATATTTAATAATTAAGAATTTTTCTCACACAGAACTAATTTTAAAATAACTCAATAAAAATTTAGCATAAATATATTTAGTGAATTGTAAAAATGATAATGTCATTTCATTTAAACGAGGACTACAAATCCACAAAAATATTTTCCCTCATTTCGCAAGAATAAAAAATTATATAAGAAAAACGTTAAAGTTTAAATGAATTTTTTATAATTCGACATTCAAAAGATAAAAATATGTAATTACTGCTTCACCATTCCACATTCAGAATCTCTGTGCAATCAACAGGTTTACTACGATACTAATCAATTCTAACAGCAATACATCAGCAAACTGTTCTTCGATAAAGTTATACAGAATTCATAATTCAATCAAAGCATGGCTCAGCTTTTATGAAATCTGCTATGCTCCAGAATATGTGCGATACTTGAAAAATGAGACGTATAAGTGATGTGTAATCCCAGCTATTTTTAAATCGCTTCCACTTATTTAAATTTAATATGTTTACATTTTTGCCTTGTTTGACTTTTACAAAACGCTAGAAACGCAGACATATTAGCATCCACAGCATTAAAAAGGAAGAAAATTGAAGAATAATTATCTATTACAGTAAAACCCAAGCTGTTGTGAAATCCGCGTGTCTGCTGCTTAATAGAAGTACGTGTATATTTCTCCAATTATGTAAATATTTATAGTCTTAGATTAAATTTAAATCGGAAACTAGAGAAATATAAATTTTGAAATAATATTTATCAGAAATCTTACAACATCTGCAATAATATATTATATATGAATCTAAAATATGTGTTGCCAGTGATATCTCACTAAAAATGAAATGAAAGCAAACGGATTCACGGAATATATATATTAAACAATTTATAAAAAAAAAATAATAAAATCAATAATTATACATAAGTAACACCAGAATATCATTATAATATACTAAAATGTTTGCTTTGGCGTATAATAATCCTTTGATAATAAAAAGCTCTATATATCGAACTAAATCAGAATACCTATTATAAACATCTTTATCAATAAAATTCAAGCTTTGAAAAGTCATGAAAATATATTTATGTAATGTTTTATTTGAGTGTAATTACTGGGTGCTTGGGGCATCAGATAATTTTAAATAAGTAAAAGCATTATAAATCTTATGTTTTTGATCACTTTGTTTCGGAAATTCTAATGTCAACTAGAATGCTGTAGATTAATTTGTTAAATCTTTTCTGAAAACAAAGCTATTTTTTTTTTTTTTTTGCAAGTTATAAATGCCATTTTTATTTATTACTAGTCATATACTGATTATGGCGATTTCACAGGTTTGTTTCCCGAGTCAGAAATTCGAGAATTAGATTTTACATTAAAGAATAAGATTTCTCATAGACGTTTCTATATAAATAAATTTCCTTTTAAATGAGAAAATGTTAAAAATTAAAAGACAATCAATTAGAAAGTGTATTCTTTTAATTTGAGTAGAAAAAAAATAGATTTTAAAAAAATAAATTCTGGTTAGGAAATATTAAGATACAATAACTTAAACTTCTAATAATTACACGAATCAAATTTTAAACATTCATCTTTTGTTAAACATTTTCAATTACAAATAAATAAAAATACAAATTTTTGGACTAAATAAAAAATATGCTACTCGCGAGCTTTTATATTATTACATAAATACTGAAACTATACAAATTTCTGTTTAATTTTTATTAAAAATAACAATAGTTTTTGATAAAAAAAATATATATATAATATACATGTGTATTAATATCAAAAAGATCCACAAGTATGTAAACTTTCTTAATTGTTTATAACGATCTGCATGCAAAAAGAAAAAAAAAATTACAAATATATAAAGAAACATTTTTGCAAATTTAAACATCCCATTCATTTTATTATTCGTGTTCAAATAAAGTTACAAAGTCAGTTAAAGAGATAATAATAATAGTGGAACTTAAAACTAACTCAGTTTCCCAAAAATGTGAACTGAAAAAGGAAATTATATACACGCATGAAGTAATGGACCGAAAAATGTCTTCTTTCCTTTAAATAAATCAACCAATGTAACAAATGCCTTTGCACAGAACGAGTTTTGTAGCGTGTGTAGTGGCACTGCTGTCCTTTTACAATGTGATCCTTAGATCGAATTCCGGCAATTCAAAATGAAAATCGTTTGACAATGGTTTGAGTTTTCAGCAACCAATTGGTAAAGCTTGGGTTATCACCAGATTGTAATGAATGTTATGTTACTTAATTGCCATATTGTAAAGTAACTTATGAATGTACTTCTATTATGAATACTTGTTCGTTACTAATAAAACAACTGTATCAATAAGTAAAGCATCAGAAGGTAAGATTTCTTCTATATGATTCTAAAGAAACATACAAGGTTTACATTAAAATCTTTTAAGCATTATATTGAAAAAAAATTACATTGTGCATAATTTTATGCACGGATTCTAAATGCCTTCAAACAAATATTATAATACATCATAATAACATAAATGAGAACTTGTTGACACAAAGATGCAGGATGGTCGATTTGTCTTTTTTTTTTTTTTTTGCACACAAGAGCTATTTTGACCAAGACCCACAATTTAAAGAAGGTTCCAACCCAATACAAACATGCATGGTCAAGGTGGAACTTGAATCCACGATCTGTTGTTCCAGAGCAGTTTGCCTGCCAACTCAGCCGTAAAGACACAGGAAGCAGTAATTGCTAACATTTCTATTTGTTCAAGAAGATTTCATGATTTTGCAATATAAATTAACCGAAATGTGTTGACATTAAATTTTAATGTTGGCGATTTGGTTTGGTTTGCTAGTCACTCAATAGTGTTTTGTGCACACAAAAGATAATTTAACCTCGACCTACAGTTTAAAGAACATGCTTTTAAATAAAAGATCCTTCATTCGATCCACGAAATCTACATCTACTGACGCAGATGCATGCGATCGCATCAGGTTTTTTCCCTTGCCACATGTTAATACTACCCGTTATCTCTTGTAGACATTAAAACGTCCACAATCTTTCAACTCTAAGTTATTTATCACGAATTAAAAAGAACGATCACTAGAATAAAAGGGCTGAAAAAGTATTTCAAAGGAACAAGCGGAAATTAAATGAGATATTAATGTAATCTGCATTCTTAATCAATCAAAAAGTGCATCAATGCATTCATGAGAAGTTTCGATTTAATTGTCGTTTTATAACTTCTTTTTCACTTCGACCGGAACTTAAATTAGATTCCGAATCCCTATAAACCTTCACAGCCAAGGTGAAAATCGAATTCATGAACAGTTGAGCTGAAGAGAATATCGCAAACAATTCAGTGCAGCTCTATCGATGGCACAAAATTACAAAAAATTCACAAAATTAAATTTCAATATTTGCAAGTTAAATGGACAACAAAAAAATCAAGCAGTCAAATTAGGAACTCTTTTAAGCTTATTATGCTCAGATTTGAGATTAATGCCCAATTATAATAATAGGTGCCATGTTCACGTTTCCTTGCTGTTGTAAGAGAATGAGAAATTTTCGTACATATCTACTAGCAATATAATAAAGGTATTCAAATTTTGAAGTAGTATTTACTGTAGTAAGTACCTCAACTTACATTTTATATTCTATTTAATAGTTCTAAATTATGCATTGAATAAATGCAAATCTCTTGTTTATAAGGTTAGTATTCACATTATAATTTATTAGTGATTTTAACAAATATTCAAAATCCTGTAACATGCTGTCTTCATATGTAATGATTTTGCAATTCTCGCACTTTTCAAATAAATAGAAAAAAAAACTTCAGATTACTCAAGATTCAGTTAAGATGCCAAGCCCACAACATTAACTCGTAAGGTGTTCAGTTGAATACCAAGCATTAGTTTAAAAAAAGTAAAATATTCTAACCTTTAAAAACTAATCATCAAAAGAGTAGAAAAACGAGAAAAAAAAAGTAATAATCAGGCTTTGTTAATGACAGGTCCATGGACACAAAAGGGATGAATCATTACCCCAGGGCAAACTGCAATGCGGTTTGGAGATCATCGTTCTTTTGTAGCCAAGGTCACCCACCCAAAAAATTGGTGTCTTCTTTATTTTTGAAACCATTCAAAACAAAAATAAAAAGAATAAGCTATAAAAATAAAGACAATCATTGATTACGTGAGTTTCAAGATCGTGAAGATGATAAATAATTGCTTTTCTTCTTAAGTGGCTGTTTCATCTAGCCTTCGAAACGAGTTGCGCTACTCATCTAAACTCATGTTGAGATTTTGATTGCTCACAAATGTCACTGATAGATTGATTAATTGCATTTTGCTGGGGCTCTTTCTAAGAATTTTGTTCTTTGTGAAGCAAATTTCATTTCAAATTGTTCCCTTCGAGAAGTCTCTTTATTCAGCGGAGTACTGGTTAATGAAATAAACGCCAGAAGCATAATTTAAAAACATGCTAAACGAAAATTCGTAATTTGGATGAAATTCTGATTCTTTGAAAAATCCGAAAAGAGTTAATACATATAAGTTGAGTGATTTTCTTCTGATTATTTCTTATTAGTAATAAATCTAATGATTTTTGTTCTGCATTATCAAGAAAACAGGATAATTTTTTTTTAATATTGAATCCAGCATTTAAAATATTTCATCTCATATTCAATACATATAAAAAATAAATGTATGTGATGCCTAGTACAGCTTAGAAGCACACACACACATAAATGGAATAATTTTAATTAAACTTTGTACGCATATAATTTAAACATCAGGAAGGAATACTGCAAACATTAGGGATATCTAGTGTTAGGCTAAATACCAATAAAAATTATTAGAAAAGGATCGATACTAGTTTCGAATTTATAGTTGTTGTTGTTTTTTTTTTTTTTTTTTTTTTTTTTTTTGGTTCTGAAATAGAATTGGTTTATTGCTCAACTGTCATTTTTTGTATACAACGATTGATTAAAACAAAACTACAGTTTAAAATAATTCGAAGCCACTACAAGCCTCGAACGAACTATTCGGTTGTGTTTATACCTAAAAACTGTTTATCCAAAGGTCAAAGTGCTAATTCTGCAGATTTTGATATAGTGATGTTTTCAATGTCGTTTATTTCCCAATTTTCATCCATTAGTACAAAGATCCATAAAAGAATGAAAAGTAAAATGTACAGTATGAGCTCGATCAATGACCAGTTTACAATATTCTAGATCACTAAGATGGAATATCGAAATTCCAGGTGCCGATTTCGTTTAAATTTCAATAAAGTATACGAAGATAGGAAAAAAGTAATAGGATAACAATCACAAGACTGGAATCAAATGCATAGTTTTGGTTATCGCCTAAGCTATTGATAATTTCAATGAAAATGAAGCACGAATTAAATCTAATGGAAAAGTTTAGCTTCAATATGTAAAATATGCAAAGAGTACACGTAAAAAAAATCTTCAAAATAAATTCATTTCTGGACCAAATTCATAGTTTAAAAACATGTTGAAGATAAAAGTAGTAGTTTCTGACACAAGTTCAAATTTAACATTCATTTGTACGAGGTACATTAAGGGGCACTAATGATGGTATAAATGATGTCATTTTGGACTAAAATGATTCATGTTTATGTCAAACTCATAGTTTTAAAAATCTCAACTACTTTTGGTGACAGTGCATATACGACTTTAGATTTATCTAGTAAACAATTAAATCTACAAATCTGATTTTAATTTTATGGTAGCTAGAAATAAAATAACAGCAGGTAATAAATCAAAATAGGGCGCTTAAGAGCCCCAAAATCGTAAACAATTTGAACCGTTGTTTGAATTAATTCATACGATATAGCACTTACAATTTTTTTTTCCTACATATAAAATTCCTTTGTTTTTTTTCCTATGTTTCTCTACTGGTGTTGCGTGGAGAAAAGAGTCAGTTTATGTTTTCATTTTGTCACGTGATCTTGGTTCAAAATTATAAGGCGGTTGGCCTTGTTGGCGAGACGGATAGACAACAAATATTCGCTGACATAAATAACGTTATTTATTGTCATAAAAATCTGCTAACAGTTCATATACCTGCGGTTATTTTTAACACTCAGATTTAGTATACAACATGAAAAAGTTTTTATAGTATTTTTTGAAGTCTTATTTAATAATTATACGTGATAAAGTTTATTAGGGATTTATGATTTCCTAAAAATCTTCAAATAGGATACTGAATCCCTATACAAATTTAAGTTCACACGTGTTTTCGAAAGTTTCTGTAACTTTAAAGAAAAAAGTAATTTTACCGTCATAACTTTCATTCTTTTATAAAATAAAATTTAGTTTAACTTCTGTGTCACTGTATGGTTACATTTTGCACACGAAGACTAATTCGACGGGGACGAACAATTTAAGGATGATTTTAAACCACACCAAATATAAGCAACAAAGTGAAGGTCAAACTCATAAGCTCTTATTCCCAAAGTACTGAATCAGAGGGTTAATCCTTCGTTTGTAAGCTCGGTTAAAATAAACCTTCATCTAATAATCCGGATTATAAAAGTTTTAACATCTGATTAATTTTCAATATGCATAACATAAAGAATTAATTAAAAACATAATCATAATTCATTACTTGTGACAAATATTATTTATGAGATTGTAATCAACTTTTAAATTCTGAAAAAAAAAGTAAGTAAAATACAAAATTTCTATTTTCTTTTCTGTTCCTCATAAACATTCATAAAGGGGCAGAGGTGAGCGAAACGCTAAACAAATCGGGTTGACGACCTATTTAACACCACTATACGCAAGAATACCTTCTGCTTCAAAGAACACATCAAAATTTATATTACTTTATTTCTTTTATTCCTTATTGTCAAACACGTACACGTTTTTTAAATCGTGGCAGAAAAACCTTATCTCCAACGATTTTAGAACTATGTAGCAGCTATTGTTTCATACCACCAAGTCGTCAGTATCTTTAGACTTATCTATGCCAAAATTCATAATTATGCATTGCTTGGTAAAATACTTTCATCTGCACGGATGACCACATTTTTTATGCAATCAAGTACAATTTTAAAAATGATTTTTTTAAATTGGTCTAATTTTCAAATAAGTAAGCGGAAAGTTTTACCCTGTTGGTAACATTTATGGAACAAATATTAGACGAATTTCCTTTTATTTCCTGTTTGCATAACATTCCTTAGATTACACAGATGAAAATAAATTAGTAAACAACAGCAAGTTGTGGGAAAAATTATTCCGGGATGATTGAAAAAGTTAATTAAATTACAAAAAGTAAATTTCTAAATAACAAGCTACAGGAAAATATATATTAATATCAGGGGTGACCAAACTTTTGGGATCCGGGATCTACTTCACATTTAAAAAATCGAAGGCGGTCTATCAATGGCAGAGCTAAATTAACGTGCATGTTTATTTTCAGTAACAAGAAAAAATGGTAAATTATGTAATTTTTCTAAAACAAAGCTTTATATTAATATTTACAAAATAAAAATTTACTGATGAAAATAATCAAAGTATTCATACATCAAAAAGTGACCATCCTATTCACTTCGTTTAGTTGAAATTTGGCACTGTATATCTGCGAAAAGTTTATCATATTGTGGTTGGTACAAGTTTAATTCAGTGCATAAACACAAAATTAAATGTTCATCTTTTAAATGCGACTAATGTTTGTTTTTTGTTCATGGTTGAAAAAGCAGATTCTCAATGATACCTTGATCCAAAGTATGATTTGAAATACAAAATCAATTTGTAAATATTTGGAAACGTTTCTTTAGAAATTAATTTCCAAAAATCAGAATCGCTAAATATGCTCTGGATTTAAGAAATATAACGCTTCTTAATTTAATAATTTCTTCCTCGGCCGTGACTGATGTGATATCTATTAAATATCCTATTTTTTCAGATACTCCATCAATGTTGGCATTTTCATTAAATGGAAATATCATAAAACTCAATATTTCTTTCAACCTAATTAAGGCAGCGAATCTTCTTTCAAATTCTTCAAACAAAACAAGTAAGTGTTAAGCGAAATCTTCAAAATCTCGGTTTTTATTATGTGGATGCACTCTTCCTCCATGTTTTCGAAATTTCGCAATTCATGTTTTCTTAATTGAGATGCATGCATTTCTAGAGTTTCTTTGAATGTTTTAATCGAGCTCATCATGTCCATTTTAGGTTTTAAATCATAAGCCTATAATCATAAATCTTTAAATCGTAAATTTTGCTCAGTTTGTTTTGGGTTTTAAAGCGTAGACTCTAGTAAATTTTTATTTTAAATAATGCATTGATTCCATGTCATAAGTCATAAATTGTTAATATCCGAGGTCATTATAACGGGATGGTAGCGTGGACTACCTAAAATGTCTTCGCGGTCGACGTCTTGGCCACCCCTGATTTATATAAACACATTTAATACGAATTCATCTAGGCTTGTTTCATTTACTCTTACTAGAAGATGCAAGTGAATTATATCAAAAACTTTCAAAAACATTCTATTATATTCTTGAATATATGTATAAAGTTGTGATTTCACCAGTGTTACTGGTATTCAGTTGATTAGGCCAAGTTTACTTAGTATTTCTGGTCATATGATTTAATAAAATAAATGGAAACTTGGTGATTCTTTCTGAGCTAGTTAATATATTTTAAATTTCTAAAATTAAATATCTACTTTACAATATGATCATTAAACGCTGTAATTGAAATAAGATATGATTATATCAAATTTACGCTTATTTAGACAAAAAAAAAAAAAAAAAACGCTCTATTTATCATTCAAAAATTGTTCACGTTGTACGCGACCTTACGAGAGAAACACAATTACTATCAAAAACTGCACAGATATAACGATGGATAGTAAATTTTCGTTAAGAATATATTTCGCTTTATAATTATCTATATTTTTCAGAATATATATATTTGAATATAACCAATAGGTTTCCAAAATGAAATATAAACTTCATTCGAAATGAGTATTTTGAATAGAAAACTTTAACTACGACGAAGATTTTATATATTTTAAAATTCACCATACATGTATCACCTTTCATAGATAGTGGGCCATGTTCACGCTGTCGCAAGGGAGAAACCAGGAAAAAATGTAAACCTAATTCATGCAGAAATGCAGAAACGTAATGTTCATTTCTCTAGTTTAACACTGGTTTGAAATCAAATTAAAATTTTCTATACCAAAGAGAGGGATCTAATTACTAGGCTGTGGTGAAGTTCAACACGCTCTAATAATTACATTTAATGAAATAATGATGCCTTAATTTATTTTTTTTCAGTTTTAAAAACAAAAAAATAAGACTAATTTACTTTTTAAATTGATAAACGATAAATCTCGATAAACAAGCCATTTTGAAAAAATCTTTACAACACAATCCATTCTGTTCTAATTTACACAAAAGATGAATTTTATAAAATTACTCAGAATATTTTTTTCCATACGGTTTTTAAAACTTTCATAAGACTTCTCCTTCTACAAGCATCAATGAAACATTAAAATATTTAACGTAAAAATATAAAGAAATATTATAAGCATTGAAAGGGCATAGAAATAAAGAACGTTATAGCAACAACATTTGAAAATAAAATATTAATTAATAAAAATCATAAAATGAAAATACAAATATTAGTCTTCTTCTCAATTAATCCTAACACAAAATTTTAATTTCAAAAAACCGCCAATAATATCTATTTCTCACAGCTGAACAGCATATATATATATATATATATATATATATATATATATATATATATATATATATAAAATTCAAGGACGGATGATAATTGTAGCATAAGAATACCATTTTGAAAAGGGTCAACAAGCATAAGGCTTCATTAGCAACCCTAATCAATAAATTAGGTATGCACAAAGAGACATCACTCCGCAGTAATATTTAATGCGACAGGTGTCCGAATGGGAGACCAATTTGGAGCATATGAACTTATTAATTCCTCGAAAACGCCCTTTGGAAAACCAGGTAATGGGAACACTTCCGCTCAGAAGCATACACCTTCACCTTGATTAAATGCTGATCAGCAAAACTAGTTGGGAATAGGAAGCTAACACAATGACAAAACAAAACAAAACTACTCGAAATATTTCCCCATTCTCTTCTAATTTGTTTTCTAACGTCATTTGTGCTTTTTTTACCAGTTTGTGGAGAAAAAAAGTGTGTAAGCTAAAAGCATAAACCATTAGAATGTTGATCCAGAATCAAGTAGAAAATGGTGTCAAAGGATATCATGTGTTCTTGAAGCTCTGAACTGCGTAAATTTACAGTGTGTAAAATACAGCAGTGGCTAAAATGAGTTTTGATGCCAAGATAGTCTATTGGTAAGAAATATTTAAGCCATTTTAAAATATGCTTATTGGTCATACAAATGATAATTTATTTACCTCTCTATGGCAACTTTGTGACTCGAGAACAAATTAAGCAGGAATGTATGGTTTAAGTGTTTTTGAAACCACTAAGAAAATATTCGCATGAAATGGAACTTAAGTACACGACATGTGTTGAATTGAAAGACAGTACTAATTCCGATCTCAGCACAGAATTTATATACGGATCTGAATCATCCCAGCATGGTTAATTACAATTGCGTATATAAGTTTTTTTTTAATTTCAAAATAAAATAGTAACTATCAAATAGTCTAGTTTAAAAAATATGGTTTGGCACTTTACAGCGCCATTGCGCACGAAACTTAGTTCACCTGTGAACCTTCCAGCCTAAGATTCTAATAAAGTTATCTATTTCTGGACCCCCTTACATCTAAAACTAATTGCCTTAATGATAACGTAAATATCTTCCACATGGAATATGATATCTTCCACGTAGAATATGTATATCTTCCACGTAGAATATGTATATCTTCCAAGTAATATACGTAATAAAATCTTCCAAGTGGATTTACGTAAATATCTTTCAATATTATCCAATGGTGTGAACATTGACATATTTCTATGATCTGTAACCTCTTATAAAATTCCTTTCTATATTAACAATAAAAAAGGATTCTAAGAGGAAACAGAAATGATTATTCTTGCATTTACTGAATACTCTTACGTTTTTAAATAGAAATATACGTAGCATAGAATATGAGGGAAACAAAAGCAAATTAACTTTTTAAAAACGCAAGAAAAAGAAACTTGCTCAATAAGTTTCGATCGTTCATTGTTCCGAGAACAAAGAAATAAAATATCAATAACTAAAGCACATCACATAAAATTCATTTCAAGAAATACCACTATGTACCATCGTGTTTACCATGGTACAATAGCTACGATATTTTGGTTTGTCGATAATTACATTAAATGTTCTCGTACATCTTATCATATTCAACACTAAGCACTCATTAGAACTGACGTATGGAAGCTTGTTTTTTAGTTCAATAAAAAGAGTTTTGGAAGCTATTTTTCTTATCGTTATAGAGGCAGTGAGAATAAACGAAGAGAGCCAACTGTTTTAACCTAATTTTTTCCAGAAATAGTGAAACGTAAACACAACCTGCGTTCGGAAAAAAAGAGAGCGAGGCCATAAAGCTGCAGCACAACCACTTCCTGACATAGAGCAAGTAACTCATCGCTTCCTGATGGTGAGTGGGGGAGGGGATCCAGTGGTCTATTTTCATCTTTCTTCCAACGCATGCGATTCCTCAGAAAAAGCAGATGAGGGAGAAACACTTTGCTATCGCGTACCACATGGCCACGCCAGAGATAAAATACACCAAGCATTGTTTAATACCCCTCTGAAGTCTCATAACTCATATCAAAAGGGGACATAGTTGATATAGATAGTAGTACAGATTTTTTAAAATATCTACTCCAACAAATAAACCACAATTTTAAAAGAACTTTTTTAATCTTTTTTTTCCCCTAATAGGTGGAGAGACAAGAAAAAGACGAGACTCTAAAGATTCGAACATAATGATGCCATCAAAAACTATTTCTAAAATTTTATTCTTGACAAGAACTGACTAGAACAAATTTATATATATATATATTAGATTTGGGAAAAAGTAATCCATTATTTTTTCGGTAGACGTCTGTAGTGATCGATATCACGTGAGGTATCTATCAAACAATTTCAGATTTATGCTCGTTGGAAAGGTGACATTTGACACTAAAATATCCTCTTGCGGTTTTTTGTTTGATTCATTCAGTTACGAGTACAAGGTTTTAAAAATGGAAGACAACAAACAGAAAATTGGATACATTTTCGTTTTTCTCTTGTAACGGCGAAAAAGATAGCCGGGTGGCTAAAATTGTGAAAGGTGTTTATCGTTCTATGTAAGACTGTAACAACCAGTTACGTACAATTTTTGTTTCGTCGATTCCGTTCGGGTATTTTTGATGTTAGAGATGCACCTCGCATGTGGATACAGCATCGTCGAAAATGTCTATAAAATATCAAAAATGATCGAAATTAACCGCATGTCAGCAGTCGTAACGCGCAAGACCTAAAAATCTACATGAAAGCTGTTTTAAACCTTTTTACAAAGTGAATCCAAAAGAAGTTACATAAAGTTCAAGTAAAAATAATTGATTTCTTTTTCCCAAACCTAATATATATATATACAAATTAATAACACTGATTACGAATTATATTCACAAATAAAATAGAAAGGGAAACGATAACTATATTATAATGAACATATTTTGCAACAATTACTTTTAAATGTTAATCAAAATATTGCTAAGAAAAGCAACCATGTAAAACATTTTTAATTACTGTGGCAGGTTTTACTCATGACAATAAAAGAACCTAAACTTATTTTTCTAAATTACTTCATAACATTTAAGCAACTTTTGAGTAAAAACGTTACTTTTAATATTATTTACATGAAAAATTAATTTCATATATCTATATGAACTTTATAACTTTTATCTATTACATATCAACATTCGATTTATACAAAATACAAATCAATAAAAATTAATAAAGAAAAATAGATTCAAAAGATAAATATATGGTTTTAATGCAACATGCATAAATTCTATTTGTAATATGCAGCAAAAATGTTGATCCGGAATTGTGAGAAAGAATTTTTAAGGATATTAGATAAAGAATTTCTTGCACTAATTCCTATATCAGTAACTCAAAAAAGTCTACTAATTATAAAAAATAACAAGATCCGTTAAATAAAAAACGGATATATCAGGATTATTCTTCGAATAGAAGTTTTGAGTCAACACAAACATTTTCAATTTTGTCTTTTTGTTATATATAAATCTTTTTATTTTACTCATTTCCTTCTCTTAGTTTCACATCTCTATTACTAAAACAGCGTAAGCTTAATTGAAATCTTAGTTATAAATCTTTCGTACAAAAAAAAATATATATATACACATTTGATATAAATTCTAAGCACATATATGAATTCTAACAAAAGTAACAGCATTTCACCTTTTGAAAATAAATAATTTTGAAAAGAAAAATGGGAAAAATGCTTGATATTTTTGTCAAAAAAATTATCAATCTAAAAATTCAAATCAAGTGCTCAAGATGTGTTTCCAGTGCTACGATCTCGAGATGCGTAAACCTACAGCTTATAATTCTTTATGGTTTTCCAACTACATGAAAATTTTAAGATTCACAGAAACGAGACTTCAGAAAAATTTAAGAACTTTACTAAGGGAGAGAATCATTTAAAAGCACCCTTAATAAATTATATAAATATTTAAGCCACAGTCTCATTTTAATAAATATGAAACACCACCTACTTTAAAATTAGAAGGCTTAAAGTGAAATCAGTTTATTTTTATGTTCAAGAATACATTTCAATAAAGGAAAATTCCAATCCGCATTATATACGATATAAAATAATTACGATTCATATAAGTGTAAGCATAAATTAAAATTTTAATATATAATGTAAAAATGCAAGTACATTTAAAAAGGAAAATCTAATTTACACACATGTATAATTAAGATAATTATAAATTTTATAGTTGTGTCGATATGTGTGTGTGAGTATCTTCCAACTTACTAATACAAAACATATTTCAAAAATAAAATGTAATAATATCTGAAAAGAGAGAAATACATTTCAAACACTTTAATATTCAATTCTTTTGTTGGTTGGTTGGTTTTAATGGCGCAAGGTCCATAGAATTCTTTTGTTTATCCAAGTTGAATTCCATTAAAGTGCAGTCTCCAAACAATTAATATATTGAATTTATATTACAAACTCAATACTATTTTAAATAAAATTTAAAATAATATTATTTTAAATTTTAT